>CAWUFW010026610.1:0-32271 GCA_963921515.1 Calotriton arnoldi
TTGTATCCCCTTCCAGTCCCCCTTGCTAAGCTTGGCGGTGGCTTCGGAGGCCGCGCGCCATTCTTATTTTCTGCATGCACCTGCTTTTGTAGGAACTGCATCTGCAATTTGCTGCTGGGTGGCGTGAAATACAGCTTGTTTGGGATAGTACCCATCACAGAAGAGAGAAACACACTGTGCATCTATCTCTGTGCATCGCCAAGGCGTCCGCAAGATGGAGCCATTTAAACATCGTGCAAACGTCACGCTATTCACACCACTCCTGGGTCCTCTTTCGTCCATCTCCATTCTGCAGCAGTTCAGGGGCATCGCCTGTGTTGGAAGACAGCGCGGGGAACACCAGCTTCCTGCCAGCTGAGTTGTGGGCAGCGGCTGACAACGGAATCCCGCCCGGAGGCGTCCCTCCTATCGCAACTATTGCCCCTATCAGTGGCGGCTCCTCTATAGGGGCGTGGGGGCGTCGCCCCACTGCTTTCTCGCAGTGCGAGAAGCAGAAACATAAAATGGTAAAACTACGAGAAAGCAGAAGTGCCTGGAGTGCCTGGTTGTGGGAGGGCAGGTGGGCGGTCCCGCTCGAGGGCAGGGGGGGGAGTGGCTTGCCCACTGTTGTGGGCCCTGACTGCTTTGGTCGGCCTGGGGCCGACCAAAGCAGTCATGCGCACTCTCCCTTTTCTCTATGTAGGCTGCATGCAGCCTACATAGAGAAAAGGGCCTCCGATTAGGTTCCCGGCTGGGGCGCTGTGCGCCTGCACCCCACCAATCACAACGCTGCCATTGCAGCGTTGTGATTGGCGGAGGGGAGGAAGGCTGCCTGTGGGTGGCAGCTTGCTGAGGAGAGCTGCGGCAGCAGGAAAACGCGGGACCCGGGGGAAGGTAAGTTTTATTTTATTTTTTCATTAAACCCCTCCCGCCTCCCCCCTACCCCCACCACGCACAACCCCCCCACCCACCCGTCATGCCGCCCGCGACTGCTGGTGAAAGTCGAGTTTGACAGGTTACAGAAACGTTGCACTGCATCATACAGGTGTGCCATATAGTTTACATAGGACCAGCAGAAAAAGCCAGTGAAAATATTGATAATTAAATAAAAATAGCAATAACCGGTTCCAAGGTGCAGCGAGACTCCCTGGAGCCTTCTTCTGAGTCCATTAAATGTACTTTTGGCAACAGCTGCATCCCACGGGAACTGTTCGTAACTGGAGGCTCCTACGTGGCAGGTTTGAGAGGGGCGAGTGAGCCCAGTGTAATCCGATTCCCGAAATATGTACCTTTGAGGTGAATGGTAATAATTCTTTAGGTGTATAGCGCCGCAAATTAGCAAGACTATGGGGCAAGCACTAGGCCTATTCTATTTTTTTGTGTGGCTTTCCTGCGCGTCACAATCTGACGAATCACACGGGCTATTTCAGGGCACGGTTGTTTTGATTATTTGTAGGCAAGTTCACCTTAAGTGATATAATTTATTTGTATCTGTGTTTGGGGTATTGATAGACTCCTTTGCAGAAGGCTTTCCACTGAGACGGCACCCAGTGTGGCTTCCAGACTGACTGTAGGGTCACTGACCAGGAACGCCTTGTGACATTTGAAAGTGGTAGTTACACTAATTTGACGGGGGTACAGGGCTATTATTAAATTATTCTGGTTAGCTGTCTGTGAGCTCTGTGACCTGCTACTGTTGATTCGCCCTACCCCTTTCAAATGTCACTAGCCGCTACTGGCCCCTATGCCCCCAATCGCAACCATTGCACTCATGCCACTTAAAAGCACAATCTCTTCACTGGGCGGCTTGCCCTCGGCAGGGGCCACGCTCCTCTCACACACCAGCTTCTGAGATCCCACAGTGGGCAGCGACTGGGACAACGAGAGGGTGTCAGCACAGTGCATGCTGCGGATCAAGAGGTGAGGCCCCCTCCCCTAATTCCGCTTCACTCGTAATACTCTCTCCTGTAATGACCATCCCCAGCTACTGACACATCCAACTGCCACTATCCTAGTCACCAGCCATACCTAAATGGCAACAGTAAAACAACAAAGTATTGTGTTTCCTTGAACAATCAAAAAAAATACATTTAAAACACATCCAATGCAATATTTCCGATCCTAAGTAAAGTTGTATGAAGATTTTGCGACACAAGATGCGCTATTTAATGTAATATACATTTAAATGCTTAAACTTTAAGCATGAACTACCTTTCCTTTTCATATATTAAATGACACAATGTGACACATATTTAATAGCATCCCCCACGTGTAACTAATTATGTTATAGGCCTTTTGCTGAATTTCAAGCTCATCGTTTTTATACTGCAAGGTAATAAGCAGTGTAACTGTGATGCCATATAGCACCACAAGGTCCAAAAATGCCCTTTTCTGTGACTTTCAAGTGAAGATATATTACACAAGAGAAGCACTTTTGGCCTGTTTGTTAGCTTTACTTTGATGCCTTATTTTAGGACGTTTTCTCCTGAAGCCGCCCATGTTACAAACATGGTGTTAAATTGAACCATTCTCAGTTACCTGCCTGGACAGAGGGGTTGTTTGAAACAGACTTTTATATTGATTGGACCGCAGTTACCGCAAAGGACAGAAGGGTTGATGTAAATAGTGTTACTTCTTATTCTGCATCGTATTTATATTATTACATTTTTAGGCGACAATTTGTGAACATTTGAAAACTACTTTATATTTACGTGCCAACATAGGATAGCTGGTGGTGTAATGGCTACAGCTGCCGACCCTGGAGCTGGGGAGCCAGGTTCAAATCTCAGAGTCCACTCAACATCCTGTAATTCGGGGCAAATCACTTCTTTTCCCCATGCTTTAGAAAAGAAATGTGTCCTTGTGCCTGCAGAGGGGGTGGGGGTTGTGGTTGTCCTTAGGAATTGAAGACTACCAAGGACATACTGCGTGTTCTCAGCCTTTTGCTTTTCTCCTCCACTCGCGCTGCAAATGTTTTGGGGGGGGGGTCTAGATATTTAATTTGGTATGTGCCCCCTTATTTGTGCAAAACACTCTATTTCTCAAAGTTTTCTGTGTCTGTTAAACCCCTAGAGTTCAGGCTGGGCAGTGAACGGATGCTTTCATCCAGCCGGTCCTTTAATGTTTTGTGAGGAGCACGAAGAGTATTTCTTGTGTATTCTATTGTTGGTGCTGACGTGCACATATACATTCAAGAACAGTCGCTCAGTAGTACATACAAAGGCAATGCCTCATTCTTCCACACACATCCTCTGTCAATCATACACAAGCATAGAGTAAACGTGGAAATTCAGATGCACAAATGCACACCACCCAAACACAAAATTGCTTTGAAACTCTCTACACATGCAGTCTCTTATGTACACACTAAAACACAAAAATTGTACAGGCTTATACGCGCGCACACAATCAAATGCACACACACACAGGCATAAAATAACTTCCTATTCACCCTCTCACACACACTATCATACATACTGTGAAATCAAGACACGCACATGTACACATTTTCTGTTCTGCTGTGGAAGTGCACACCCATCTCTAGAGCTACTTGATTTTGCAGCATAAAAAATAAAAGCACCGAAAAAGGATCTTGAATTCATTACTCTGTAAACTGCGTGGCAATGCGACATTATTTTTCATTGCATCAGTATATTATTCACCTGCATTCATCTTCAGGTTTTGTGAGAGCTGTATTAGTAAAGGTTATTTGCTGACTTTGCAGTAAAATAAAAACTGTGTTTGCATATGTGCACATAGCTTGTTTTCTGAAAACATACTATCATTCCCACAGGTGCAGAATACCACACGTAAAAGGGCATTCTCAAAAATGCAAAAATACTATACACAATACCATTACACATAATTACACAAAATTAACTCCATAACACACATTCTCACTGTACATAATTCCAATACAGTTAATACGATTTAATTACTATCCACACATTTCCATGCCACACAATTCCACAACAAATAATTCCAATACAACACTTCTCTCCTTTACACTTCTACCAACACTGTCATCTCTCCCTCACACACCCACTGCCCCTCTCATCTCTCTCACACCCCCCACTCTCATCTCACAACACCACTGCCCCTCTCATCCCTCCCTTACACTACCTGTCTTTTCTCTATACTGCCTATTCACATATCCTACCATCCTGTGCCTCCTCATGCTGTGCACTAGTCCAGTCCACCTCTTGCCTCCTCCCCCCAGGTGCCCGTCCACTTGTCCCTCTCTCTCTCTATCTCTCTCCTCTCTTTCTCTCACCCATCTCTCTTGCTCTCTCACACACTATTCCTGCCTCTCTCATGTGGCTAACTTCAGGTCATCAAGCACAGTTTCTATCCTGTGACTTTTCAAAGTTTCCGTCCCTCAAACCCACACTCTGCTCCTCTTCTTAGGGTGTCTTCTGCATACACAAAACCTCCCTCTTTAGGCATCTATGGCCTGCTGTCCCCTTCTTTCTATCTTTCTCACACACTATTTCTGCTCCTCTGTCTCAAGTTCATTAGCAACTTCCTACAGAGTCTACCTATCCCTCTCATTCTTCCTTTCTATCTATTCTCAGTAGCCAGTCGTGGCTTGCATGACTGGGGGGGTTCAGGTGGAGGCAGGACAGGTTTAATGAAAAAAAATTAAAAACTTACCTTCCCAGGTCCCGCGCCGCCTCAGCTCCTAGCCGGGTCGTGCGTTTTCCTGCTGCTCTCCTGAACAGGAGGCAGCCACAGGCAGCCTCCCTCCCCCTAAGCCAATCACAACGCTGCAATGGCAGCATTGTGATTGGTGGGGACGGCTCCTAGCCGGGCGCCTGTGGGGAGGCCATTTTCTCTATGTAGGCTGCATGCAGCCTACATAGAGAAAAGGGAGAGTGCGCATGACTGGTTTGGTCAACAAACAGTCAGGGCCCACAGCATTGGGCAAGTCACTCCTCCCCTGCTTTCGAGCAGACCCGCCCGCCCCCAACCAGCCACTTCTGCTTCTCGCACTGCGAGAAAGCAGTGGGGCGACGCTCCTCCGCCCTAATGGAGGAGCCGCCCCTGTCAGCAGCTCTCACCACTATCTATTCACCATGCCACATAATTCCACTATACAAATACACTTCCCAACACACAATTCCACAACTAACAATTCCGATATAACCACCTTATTCCACTCTACACCACATAAATTCACTACACTCCAAAACAAATCACATAGGTAAAAAGAATTATCATTTACAATGCAGTAGCTCTAACTTTCACAAATGCGAGACCTATTGCATTGCAAATGCTTGCTGGACTGATGTTGCTGGTTTGTTGACAGAGTGCACTCAGGCCTGCTATCCAGACCTCAGTGCCAGTGATCTAAGTCTATAACAAAGTATGTTAAATTGGATACACCAAATTGGCAAGTACTGACTTACTTATGAGTCCCTAGTATACGGTACCCAGGGCATGTAATGCAGAGTGTACATCCAGGGCTGCAGCACTGATTGTGCCACCCTGTACGTGACAGAGACAAAATGGCCCTCAGCCTGCCATTGCAGACTGAAAGAGCAGTGGTTTACACTGCTAGTTTGACTTTGCCATTACACTTAATGGCAAAGCCACCACTTCCCTTTAGGATATATGTGTGAGTCTTCCATAAGGAATGCCTACCGGGCCTATGGCAGGGAGCTATGTGTTAATAATAATTAGGACATATGATTTTCAATGTGTCTCAGCAGTAACACTTCCAAATTGTCGTTTTGCTGTTGAAAGGTTAGTAGCTCCATTGGCTAATACAGGGTTATCAGCTGGCATCCCAGCCTGGCTAACTTCTGAATGGGACTGCCTAACAAGGTTGAGTAAGGTATCAAATTACTCACACTATTAAATCCGACCTGATGCCCAGGCCAGATATGAAGCAACTATTTAAATTAAAGTTAAGCAACTTTTAGAAAGTTGCCCCTCTGCACTCCAGCTTGTCCAGTGGCCTCACAAATGACCTGACACACAGACGGATTTCTCCCCACATAGGTGTGTGAACGACTCCCAGGCCCAGGAACAAAGGCAGTTGCCGCAAAGCAAGTGTGACCTCTTACAGGAAGGCCACTCAGGGTGTTAGCTTAAAAGGTGAGCTTCAAAGGTGAAGCCGCATTTGAAGGGCCACTTGTGACAGCATCCCTGAGCAGGATGACTTTTTTTCCTGCAGAGGATTAGGAGACTGAGCCAATAAAGGGAAACCTGTGCCCAAACCGGTTTTCCTGTGGGCCTGTAGCCATACCTCTAGGGTGGGCTACCCTGCTCTTGACGACCGAAGAAGGGCTGTGCCATTTTGAAATGAGCAAGAATGGGGTACTCTGGGATAGCTAGATGCCACACATAACAGGAAACTTGACACTAGGTAGGAGGGGACCCAGTAGCCCATTGGTTAATGACCAATTGGTCACCTCAGGGCTCTTTCCTGGGATAAATATGGCACCCCTGACACCCTACCCATCCATTCACACTGGAGAAGAAGAGAGGATCGAAGGACTGCCCTGCTGCCCTTGACCAGCACAAAGAAAGGCTGCACCATCGAGAGGACTACACCTGCTGCACTTTTCGGCTAGTGAGACTGAGACTTTGCATTGTGCCAGGAGCCGCAGGCAAAGTTGAATTCCCACCTTCAGCAACAGCAGTGACTTCAAGGATCAGTCCGTTAATCCCCTGGAACCAGCTCCAGGGCTACAAGAGCTGAAAGAGCCCAAGCCAACAAGTTGGCTTGCAGAGATTTTGTCGCTACAAGTCGCCAGCATGACAAGAGACAAATACAAGAAAGCCAAAACCTGCACCCGTGTCTGCAGGACCCAGGAGTGCTATCAGAGTCCAGATTCGTCGAACTCAAGGGACACCAGCCCCCACCAAAGAGTTTGCATGCAACAGCTGTGCAGGTAGACCAGTAGTGCAGCATCAGCTGTTCAACTACTGCAATGTAAAGGGGCTTCAAGGGACCCCGATCTCCGTGGTCAAAGTCTCCTCACATCACCTTTGAACTGCACCACAACTGGAGCATCCTTTGCCTGTATCCTCAGCATGAGGACCACTCCTTTGAAGTCTACGGTGGTCGTCCTGTAAAGTTTGGAACTTGCTTCAGAAATGCTCTAGTTGCCAGGTAACTGTCCAAAGTATCCTTTCTGGCCCCGTAGATCATTTCCCTGCTGGATTTGGTTGCCCACCTCTATCAAACTTTTGAAAAGTTTCTAAGCGTTTTGTTGACCAATGCTTGTTTGCAGTTGCATTTAAACAGTGTTTGAAACTTCTAAAATGTGTATCTTCGGAACCCTCTGGTAAAATTTGATGAGGTCTCTAAAAAATCATAAACATATGCTGTGTTTTTATAAATTGTTGTTGTGTCTCTTTATTGGTGTGATTTTCTTATTCTGTTGTTTGGTGCTGTTAAATGCTTCACACAAAGTTCCTTTGACAAGCCTTACTGCTCGCAGCCACAGCTACACAGGGCTGAGTTATGGTTAAGTAACTGATTCTGATTGGACCCAAGACAATATCTGTGAGGGCACTCCACGATAAGGTCCCTCAGCCATATCATGTAGTACACCAAGATCCTCACACTAACCCAATAACTTTTTCAAAGGTAATGCTTTGGTTTACATTTTAGTAAATATTGCTAATCTTTAGTAGTACTTACTTGCAAAAGAGTGAAAATCAGAGAGTGAAGTCCATTTCTAATGAAGGGCTTGCATTTGCATCTGTTTGATCTTGGCAGAAATTTGACCTATATTTTGTAGGAAAAAAGTGATCAAACAGGAGAATAATCTTTACATCTGATAGAGAATCTAGTTGTAGAATCCTTACCTTTAGAATTTCCCCCAGGCGTTAGTCTGGATCCAGAGATTTGTTTTATTAGCAGTACCCATGCGCGTTGATAGGTGACGTCGGTCGGCTCCACGTCTGTTGACGTGCGTGCCAAAATGATGTTGCAGGACCTACATAGACATCGCCCGGGTGCACTTACGTCAGTTCGTTCTTTTTCTGCATCAGCCTAAGCGCAGATCCGGAGAGAGCTTAGCTGTTATTTGGCTAAACCTTTTTTTTTTTCTTTTTTTTTTTTACTTTAGTTGAGATTTTTTCTGAGTCTTGGACTACTGGGGTAGTCTAGATGAACCAGCGTATCACCGGATTCAAGCCCTGCGGATCCTGCCATCGAATGATGTCCGTGATGGATCCGCACTTCGTGTGCCTCTGGTGCATTTAGTGCGACCACGACTCGAAGTCGTGCTCCGAGTGCCGGGCCATTAATTTGAAGGTTTTGCGGGAGAGCCAAGGGGGCCAAAAAGAGGGTACCTGTTCCAGAAATAGGACGCAATTGTTATTCCTGGGACTTTCTGGTGCCCAAGAAGGACACAGGCCTGCGTCCTATCCTAGTCCTCCGGACCCTTAACTTCTTCCTCCGGAAGGAGAAGTTCAAGATGCTCACTTTGTCTCAGGTCCTTTCTGCCCTGGACCCAGGAGACTGGATGGTAGCGTTGGACTTGCAGGACGCTTATTTCCATATCCCCGTCTTGCCTGCCCACAGCTGTTACTTATGGTTCTCAGTGGGCCACAAGCACTTTGTTTACCGTGCTCCCCTTTGGCCTTACCAGTGCCCGTCTGGTGTTCACAAATGTGATGGCAGTGGTCGCAGCTCATCTGCGCAGATCATCTGCGCAGATCAGGGGTTCTAGTCTTCCCCTATCTCGATAACTGGCTGTTAAAGGCGGGCCCGCCCTAGGCTGTTGTCTCCCACCTCCAGACTGTGGCGGACCTCCTGCATTCGCTGGGGTTCACTGTCAACGTGCTGAAGTCACACCTGGCTCCCTCTCTGTTGCTCCCTTTCATCAGAGTGATTTTGGACACAGTGCAGTTTCAGGCCTATCCTCCTGAGCAGCTAGCCAGGGATATTTGGGCTACGATACCGATGTTTCAGCCTCTATCCTGGATTTCATTGATAATGACTCTGAGACTGCTGGGACTCATGCCCTCCTGCATCCTGCTGGTGGATCATGCCAGATGGCATATGCGGGCTTTGCAGTGGGACCTGAAGTTCCAGTGGACGCAGCATCAGGGGAATATTTCCGACTACGTCCAGATCTCAGAGGGAACTGCGCACCAACTGCAGTGGTGGCAAACAAACCAAGATTGGGACAAAGGCAGATCCCTCTCCCTTCCCCAACCAGATCTGATGGCGGTGACCGATGCGTCACTCCTGGGATGTGGTGGCCACCTGGGAGAGGTGGAGATCAGAGGCGTCTGTCTTCAGTGGAGTCCGGTCTCCATATCAACCTTTTGGAGCTCAGGGAGATCAGCCTGGCACTGAAGGCATTTCTTCCCTCTCTCAAAGGGAAAGTGGTTCAGGTGTTCACGGACAGCACCACCACCATGTGGTACTGCAACAAACAGGGCAGGGTGGGGTCGTGGACCCTTTGTCAGGAGGCTCTCTGTCTCTGGACATGGCTGGAACATCATGGCATATCCCTGGTGGTTAACCACCTGGCGGGTTCTCTGAATGCCAAAACGGACGAATTCATCCGTCGGTGCCTGGTCAATCACAAATGGCATCTCCACCCGGAGGTGGTGCAAGGTCTCTTTCAGCAGTGGGGAGAGCCTTGGTTAGATCTGTTCACCTCCAAAGAGAACGCGCAATGTCAGCAGTATTGCGCGTTGGAGTTTCCAAGACGGCGCTCGCTCGGCGATGCTTTTCATCAAGAGTAGAACTTCAGCCTCCTTTCCACCTTTCCACCAATACCACTTCTGCCCAGAGTACTGAGGAAGATCAAGCACAACCGGGCTCAAGTCATTCTTGTGGCTCCAGATTGGGCACAAAGAGTCTGATATTCCAACCTTCTGAGCATGGCCATCAATCCTCCGATCAGACTGCCCCTTCGGGAGGATTTCTATCGCAGCAGCAGGGGATGGTTCTTCACCCGAACCTGTTAAGTCTCCACCTCCTTGCGTGGAGATTGAGCAGTGGCAGCTGAGAGCTTTTGACCTCCCCCCCCCCCCCCCGAAGTCTGTGATGTCATCTTGGCAGCCAGGCCTCCCTCCACTAAAACAGTATACACCTGTAGATGGAACACATTTGTGGAATGGTGCACAGCAAAGACTGTTGATGGCCTTTCTGCCCCTCTTTCAGAGGTTCTGTTGTACATACTTTCTTTGGCCCAGCACGGTTCTGCTTTTGGCACCCTTAAGGGTTAGCTTTCGGCTATCTCTGCCTTTCTGAGACTTCCAGATCAGCCTTCTTTGTTCAAATTTCCCATTGTTAATATGTTTCTTAAGGGCCTTACTCACTTGTATCCTCCGTCTCCTTTCAGAATGCCCCAATGGGATCTAAATTTGGTTATCAATTTTCTTATGTGTGCTCCCTTCGAGCCTCTTCATAATTGCCCTCTCATGCTTCTAACCCTTAAGACTGCTTTCCTAATTGCCATCACTTCTGCTCACAGGGTTAGCGAGCTTCAAGCTCTGTCTTCCAAGCCTCCCTATCTGTCTGTCCATCCAGATAAAGTGGTGCTTCGAAGATAATCTTTGTTCCTCCCTAAAGTGGTCACGCCCTTTCATGTGGTGCAATCCATTACTCTTCCCACCTTTTACCCACCGCTGCATCCCTCCAAGGAAGAGGAGAGACTCCACCGTCGGATCCAAAACATGCGTTCTGTTTTTATCTTGATCGCACCAAAGACTTCCGGGTGAACGATCAACTCTTCACTGACAATGTGGGTGCCAAGAAGGGTCGGGTAGTACAGGAAAGGACCATCTCGTGATGGGTTGTCCTCTGCATTAAACTGTGCTACAAATTGGCGAAGAAGGAACCTCCTGTGGGGTTACGTGCTCCCTCTACTAGAGCAACAGCGGCAACCACTGCATTAGCATGTGGAGTCCCAGTCCCGGGCATCTGTCAGGCAGCAATGTGGGCATCCCTGAACACGTTTACCAGATACTACTGCCTGGACAGCCAAGTCCGGATGGATGGGTACTTTGCCCGTTCGGTCCTCCAGGACTTCTTTGTGTGATCTTGGTTCGCAGACCCTCCTCCGGGGTTGGTATTGCTGGGGTATCTATTCTAAAGGCAAGGAATCTACAACTAGAGTCTGTATCAGATGAACAAGTTACTTACCTTTGGTAACGATGTATCTGGTAGAGACATATTCTAGCTGTAGATTCCTTACCGTCCCACCCATCCTCCTCGCTCTTTTTATCTGAAGAGGTTTTGTACACTTAATTGCTCAGTTTTTTTGTATGTGTTAAACAGTGTCTTCATTGAGCAGTAGAAAAACTGAGAGCTTTGTAATGTGATTGGTGAGATGCAGTCAAGCGGGCTGTAGGAGCTGCTGTATTAGATGAGAAGAACCCAGAATTTATGCATCAGTCTGAGAGTTTTCTGCTGCAAGCCATATTAATGTATGAAGGTGTAAAAGTAAACTTTTTTCTGCATGTAGTACACAGAATTCTTTAAAGGATTACGGGTATTATGCAAATTTCACTGATGATTGTCTGTGTCAGCTTCGTCGTGAGCTATTTCCACATGTACAAAAGTCCTGCAAAATACCACGTCAGTGTATTTGTTCATACAGTTTTCGACAGCCATGAAATTAACGTTGCTAGTTCAGTGTATTCTACGGAAGCACACATTCAGTTTCACAGATGACCTAAGAAATGTTCTACTCAAACAAGTATACTGCGAGAAAAAAAATGACGCAAACAGCATAAGTGAATAAAAAATCAATCATGCGAAACACGTTAAACAGAATATCCATGATATTATGTTTCTGTAATAAAATATTTGCGCATCATTTCCTTTGACTCCAACAAAAACAGGTAGACAAGACTTAAAGTCAGGAAATAAAATAGATTTTAAGAGTGGTGGTTTGGGTTGAAATTTGCTGAATGCTGTTGCATTTTAAGTAGTACAGTACTCCTTTAATAAAGGGTGAAAATAAGGAAGCACAATCTTTTTCTTCTGATGCTCTTCTGTTTACATTAGATAGATCTTGTATGTACTTTAACTTGTACTTTGTAGGCAACTTTTGAAAATCGTGGAAAAAACGGATTATTTTTGTATTATATTTGTTTAGTTTGCTGGATCTTGTCTTCACCCAAAACACCTGTTAGCTGGTAGAACTGAGACAGGATAAATTGAAAAGTACATGAAGATTGTTTGAATTATTTTACCCTCTGTAATAAAAAAGGTATGCACATTATAGAAAACATGTTCATGGTTTTTTTGTTTTGTTTTTAACTTCCCCATTTCCTTTGGGTACATTACAGGCATTGTAGGGCAGGCAGTATTGCAGAGGTAAATGGAGAGGTTACTAGTGTGTGTCTCATTCCATTAAATATTTACGCTTTGTTCAATTTTGAAATTGTGCAAAAAGGGGATTTACAGACCTTTGTTTGACAGTGGTACTCTAATTGGCTATGAATAGTCTGATTGATGCTAAATTGACTCTTAAAAGATTCCACAATCTGTTAATCCATCTAGGGGTATTCTTCTGTAGAGCAGATTTAGGTCTCAGAATGAGCAAGGCCTTTGGTCCACGTAAGACTTCAAACCATGAGCATGACCTTGCCTGCACATTACTTTTTACTTATATGGGATAAACAACTTAGGAGTACAGTGAACCCCAACCGGGTTATGCCGCTGGCTGGGAGGCGACAGGGGGTTGCTGCGATATCGGTTACCCACCTGACCCATCTTGAAACATGGACCTGGGAGAGTCTAACACGTGCACAAGTGGGAGGACCGATCAAAACTGTGTGGTGCAATGAAGTTGGGAGCTGGTATGTACCGGCTGAGATGGGATCCCAATGTGGCCTGACAATATGCATACCACAGGCCCATTTAGCCTGCTCTGTCAGAGAGGTAGAGCATGAGCATGTGTTACTTTTCATCATATTTCAGGTCCTATGTCTGAGCAGGGCGAAGCCAGATAAAACTCTGGTGGAAGTCTGTATTGGTCCTGATGTGCAAATTGGTAATCCGATCTGGGTAAAGGGACGAAAGACTAATCAAACCATCTAGTAGCTGGTTCCCGCCGAAGTTTCCCTCAGGACAGCTGGCACTCAGCCCAGTTTTATCTGGTAAAGCAAATGATTAGGGGTCTTGGGGCCGAAACGATCTGAACCTATTCTTAAACTTTTAATGGGTAAGAAGCCTAGCTTGATGGTGTGGAGCTGGGCAATGAATACAAGTGCCCTAGTGTGCCACTTTTGGTAAACAGAAATCCCACTGTGGATTAAATGAATGCTGGGTTAATGTGCCCCGATGCAGACACTCATCATACCCCAAAAAAGGTGTTGATTGTGCCCCTGTGCGGATATTTGGGAACACGCCATTACAAGCTGTCCTTGAGGATCTGTAGGTCAGATACAAGGCCATGCATTGTGTTTTCTGTTGGTAAATTCCTAGAATCAGCTTGGCCTATTCGCTCCAAATTTGTAAAACATGCACAGCAGAAGCAGCTGCTGCCTAAGATCTATTTAACTATCCGGATAAAGTATTACATTCTTAATGACTCGTTGCCTATATAGAACTACTCCTGGCCTGTTTTTAGACAATTGCTTTTTTAAGTACTTTTATATGCATGTTTTAAAAAGAATGTTTATGGAAGTAATATTTTATACTTGATTGTATTGTATTTCATATTCTTCTTTTTAAATATGGCACCAATCTTTCATAAGGCCTTGATCTCGTACAAAGTTTGTGAACCATGCTGTTTTGAGTTTGTTGGAGTGTTTGCTCCTAACCAATGTGAAATATTCTTATATTTTTAGCTACTTTTATGGTCTTTGACCGAAATAAAGTAAAACTAAACAATATGGACAGCAGGATGGTAGCAGTGTCGGAATCTGCTAAGGAGTGTGTAACAACTCACCAGCCGAATCAACTATCCCTGAAAATGGATGACGCTGGACTGTCGGGCCAATATCTGCCCATCGCCATCGTGGAGAGCTGCGGGGGATAAGCAGTGACAGGTAGGACTGCAGCTGTGATGCGCACGGGAGCCCTGGGCAAAGGCCCTGGTGGAGCTGCTGCAAGTAGAGATCTTGGTAGCAAATATTCAAATGAAAACTGGGTAGAGCACCTTATTTTGTGACTGGAACACGGACAGAAAGGCACTGCGTCTGTCGCCCTCAGTGTGCTGCATGTTCATGGGGCACTGGTGCTAAACTATTCATAGAGAACCTGGTTCTGGGTTTGGGTTTCATAAAAGCGGATCAGCTACCTCGCTGCGATCTTTTTGAAGTCCTCCTTAGCGCCAAGCTTTTGTCTCAGTATGTTTGGCTCTATGCCCCTTGGGAGGGACAGGGTGCAGGCCCATGGAATGACCAGATGGCCGGAGTGGGTACCAGCGGAATCGTCTGGAGGCAAGTAGCCATTGAATGACTCTAGGCAGGAGCCTCCTGAGCACTAGCCTTATGGGCATGGGTACTTTAGTTCTCAGGTTGGCCTGGGCATCTGGTCACTGAGCTGCCCAACCAGAAGACTGGTTGGTGGATGGCCGACCAGATGACGGGTCGGTTGCTGGCCAACCAGATGACAAGGTCAGAGTTAGCTGCACCGGCCAGCCCTCAGAGTTGTGGAAGACAATGACCCAGGACACGTTTAGCAGTTGGGCTGGTGACTGCAGCTAGTGGAGGATTTGCGTGTCCCACTGAGGCATGCAGCAGAGACTGAAAGAGGTCTACCCAGCCAATGGGTAGAACCCAGAGCAGGGTTGCACTAGACTGGACAGGAGCATGGGGCACCTGCGGGCAGAACAGTTCCAGTAATCCCCAATGGGAGGCCAGCATGGCCATGGCTTTTGCCTAGGAAGATGGGTCCCAGACACTGGGTAGGGTCACCTTCTTTACCGGGGACAAGGTGACGGAGTGGGGAGGAGTCTGGGGCTTCTGCAGGCTGAACAGCTCTAGTAATCCCAATGAGATGTGGGTGAAGCCATAGCTTTCACCTGGGAGGCCCGGTCCATATAGGCCAGGTCTCCAGCAGGTTACTCAGCAGGCTACCTTCCCTTCCTGGGGCAAAGTGGCATCGAACTGGGGAGGAGACTGGGGCTCCTGCAGGTTGAACAGCTCCCGTAATCTGCTGTGAGAGATAGGTGAAGCCATGGCTTTCATCTGAGAGGCATGGTCCCTGCAAGTCAGGGCCCCATGCATAGGGCTTGGCCACATTCCCTACCCGGGGCAGGGTGGCATCACACCGTGGAGGAATCTGTGGCTCTTGCAGGCTGAACAGCTTCTGTGTCCCAGGTGGCAGGTGGACAAAGCTATGGCTTTCACCTGAGAGGCCGGTTCCCTGGAGGCCACTGGTGCCAGCCAGCAGGCAGAGCCTTGTAGCATGCGCGGGGCAGGGTGGCTCCTCATCCGCAAGGGTTTGCCAGGCTTCAAGATGTCTACCAGTTAGTTTGTCAGCTTTATGTTGACAAAAAAGTCACCAGTGACGTAAAGTCACCAGTGATGTTTCATTCTCAAGGCCGATCCAGCCAATGCACAATTAGGGATGTGCCAACTTAGTGAACCACGTCACCAGTCAAGCAGACCTAAGTTGAATTACTCCCAAATCTAGCAACTACATAAATTCAACCTTTCAACCACGTTTCTGTCTTCAGGTGTACAACGGCAGAGCTAGAATGGGCTCTTTCACTTAAGTGAAATTTAAATGTAGGTGCCACAATACATTTTGAAGGAAGCGATTTGGTTTGCATTTTATGTGTATATTTTTCTATTAAAACACAGCTTGTGCCTGATTCCAATTACATGGAATGTATAACCCTGTAAGCAGAAGTATTTGGCAATTACCGGTCCCTATCAAAATCTGTAACATCAGTTGAAGTAGCAGGGGCTCATGCAGCTAGGTATTTCAGCTTTGATCTTTGGCAGGGTCAAACTGTGCAATGGAGGGCCCTCTCCCTTTTAGGAAGGGGGGCTAGTTGACATGATTTACTAGGTGGCTGGGAAGACCTCTTTAAAGAGACTTGTTCTAGGTGTTTTGTGAAAGTTGGCGGGTTAGTTTGATTACTATGATTTTGGATATGCTTTGGTTTTAAATATATTGAATATGCTTTCAGTTTACCAGTACCTGCCTGTCATAAACCCTTTCAGAGGGCCACAGGGCATGCAGGGGCTACTGGGCACAACTGTGGTGTTTGAGGCCCTTTACTCCTGATGTCGACAGGCCCGACCTACTATGGATACTGAGCAACTGAGCCAAGTACCCCTTATGCACTTGACTCTCAGTAGTCACTTTTGATGAGGAGTCATAGGCTTCCTCTGTCGTGTAGTTCCTATAAATCTATATAGGATCTGCGTGTTTAGACAACATAAAATGTGGGAGTGGTGTCCAGACTGATTCCAGACACCCCCACCGGATATGTTCGCCTGTATACCAGCTAGCTCACAGTGCCACTAGGAACCCCTCTTACCAAGGAGAGAATACTTTCTGGCAACTATCGAACATGACAACCCTGACCCCTCAGGGATCGTGGAAACAGTACAGTACTTTTCGCTCAGTCTCTTGTGCTCACTTTGTCTCAGAGAGATACACAGAATAAACGGTGGGGACGTTTTCAATAAGCATTTATTGAACCAGCGTCATTCTAGTGTAAAATATGTGAGCTGCAACAGCCATAAAACAGAAACAGATATAAACGATTATAAGCACCAACAGAGTAAAAGGATGATAGATTTCTATCATAGTGCTAAAACAAGGAATATATGCAGGCATATAAATACATGACTGTCATAATGCGTACGCCTACGATGCAGACCCTAACTAGATGTACCTAAATGTACCTAGCATGTATGTAGGTATATAGTCAAGAATACCCCTAGGATAGGACCAACCCCATTACCTGGTGTTAGAGAACGAAGGACCCTGTCTTGGTCTCGAGATGGACACCCCGCGAGGGATGTCAGACCACTGCGTGCTGGAGTATCTGCGTGAAGGAACCTCAGCGTCTCGCGTCAGTGTGTTAGCATGGAAGTCTTTCTCCTTTGTCTGCCCCAGCAAAGATTTGGTGTTTATATACCCAAAAGGTACCCTCAGGGGTTCTACCTTGCTGTGTCATGTTGGCCGAGGAAGACGAAAGGGATTACCCTTATACATAGTTATTATGCAGAAGATGGTAGTCCTGCTGTGATTCTGAGAATCCTCATGCATAATAAATGAGACTAGTTTTCGGAGAAAACCACATGACATTTATGCAGCACTTAACTAGGTAAAAGATCAGCACAAACCTGTTATATAGTACAATGGCACGGTAAATGTAGGTGAGAGGTTTAGGTGACTACCCAAGCCTATATTGGGGTACATTACAAATCATAATACCTCGGATGGGGGAAGTATAGATACAGGTAAGTGAACGTGACTCATAACTCAAAGTGCACACAATAAATCAATGTTCAGTCCAATACTTACTACTTATTCATATAAAAGTATTTTATTTCTAACTCTATTCATGCAAAGGAATAACGATGCTCATATCCAATAGCACACTCCGCTTGATCCTTGAGGTTGGGGCTCTAGTAATTGTTAGGCAAATTCCTGTCCCACTTCCTACCTTGTAACGTGTACAGGGTTATTCCCATTACTGGTGGCCACATCCAGGGAATGCCTACTAGTTGGCCTACTAGTTGGCCGTACTGAAGAGTTCCCCTTTGATTCCTTAGTTATTATGCATAAGTGTCTATGGTGCCACAGCACAGTTAGCAGCGAGTCCGCTCAGACCCCATAGGCCCAGTTCCGGGCTTACCCACTCCGACGATATCAAAGTGTTCAGTGGTGCAGCGAGTGCCCTCTCCATGGGTGCTTTTGAGTCCAGATCTTGCTTGGCAAAGATGGGTCACGTGCAGTTCACACAGCAGTACCCAGCAAGCGTAGGCTCTTTCCTCTGAACAGCTCTACCGGGCCATACGGTGTTCGAAGCTGCTTCCGCTTGTCCAACATGAGGTAAGTCCCTCTTCCCCTAACAGAGACTGGGGGAATTGTCCGGCAACCAACTGGAGCTCCAGCAAGTGTACAATATCTTCAGCATCCTGCAATCCTGGGGGAAGCAGTTGGGCGCAGTTGGCAGCCCTTCCTCGCATACAGAGTTTCCACTTTAATCACAATCGCGGACAGACTCTTCCGATGTGAGCGCCCTCTGTATAGTGGCCCATCCTGGCAAATGTGTCCGCCGACGATCGGCGAGCCCAAGTCTCATGCTCTTGACCCAAATAAGTTCCACAGGGACCCCCTCTGGCATAAGGGGTCACTGTGGCGGGGTAAGCCTGGCTGTTCACACAGCTGAGATCACGTCTGTCCTCTCCTGGCATACGGGGGTCATCCAACCGACCGTTCCTGCACATGGGCAACAACCCGATTGGTGCGCAGCCATTTTCCTCACACCTCGCTCAGGGAGCCCTCTCGGTATGGCTTCCCACTGAACCTCACTCCCTCCAATGCTCTCCTCTTCCTCACAGGGCAATCTGGTCTTGGCAAGCAGGCAGGTACTGGTGCGCCAGGCTCTAGGCCAGATGATCTTGGTTTTCTGGGTATGATATCTCCTCACCCAGCAGGGAGACTAGCAGACCTTGGCCCTCAGTCCTGGTCACAGGCAGAAGTCTTTCAGAGCTTCCACTTCTCACACAGCCCATCTGGCTACTTGCGCAGGTGATCAAGTTTGGAAATGGACTATATGAAGGGGAGGTTGAGACCCCAGACACCAAAATGTAATTTAGGGTCTGGGTCTCAAGTTTTAAGTTGGGGTTCTGTTTCTTCTGAAGTGTCTACTACTGTCTTTCTTCTTTTTCCTTGGAAGGATGTCTGTCACAGCGGGTATGACTCTGAAACTAATTGACCCACCACACAATTGATGAGAGTGGCAAGAGTTCACACCTGTGTGTCAGCCACATTGATATTTGCATCAGAAGGTTAATCCCGGACCCCCAACCCTACTCTTTATGATTTTCTTATCTACCCCATCTCCCTTCCTGAGATGTGTTCAGGCCCCTTCCTTGTGATCTCTCACTAAATCAAAGAGCAACCTTTTGAAGTACAAA
The DNA here is from genome assembly GCA_963921515.1 of Calotriton arnoldi. Classification (NCBI taxonomy): domain Eukaryota; kingdom Metazoa; phylum Chordata; class Amphibia; order Caudata; family Salamandridae; genus Calotriton; species Calotriton arnoldi. The sequence continues at coordinate 19,024 of CAWUFW010026610.1, forward strand.
GGGAGGGTCCCTTCCTCAAGTGCGTCCCACCCAGCTACACAAATCTGGCTGGGGGGATTCCTCTCCTCCTCATGTCTTCACCAGGCATGCCAGGGCTTCCCAAAATGGAACCCACGGTCCTCCATTTATTGTACCATTGCAGGCACAATTACTCAGTGTACATCCACAGCATACTATGTCCAGCACTGTTCCTCCATGCATTGTACCCTTACATGTACACATGTGTTCAACACACTGTGTCATTGCAAGTATGCCTACATTAAGCACTGAAACTTTTCTATACTGTACCAGGGTGTGTTATTTTATAACACATGCATTGCCAGCACATCCACTCACCATGTGCACGCTGCCCAACACTTCACCCTTCATGTATTGTACTTCACGCAAGCACACATGCACACAGCACATGCTTCCATTGCACATGCACTTCACAGCACTAAATCTTTCATGTCATGTATTCCTCGCAGGCATACATACTCAGCTCATTCCCTAATCCCACATGTACCCATTTGTGCTGCTTAACTCTTGGTGCAGGCGGTACTCTTCCGCTACTATGAGGATAGCGTTTTGGGGGTCCCTCCCGATCCAACACCGCAATCTGTGAGACAGGCTTATGTCATGGCTCACGCATGATCTCTGTTCGCCTATGACAAAAATCAGCATTCGGGACCAAGACAGCAGTATAGTTGGGCACTCAGGGCCAGGGTACATATCTTTAACCATGCAGGGGACTTTTCCGTCCCAACATTATCAGGAGAGTGGAGACACCTTTAAGTAGAATACATTTTGAAGATAAAAAACTAATTTAGAGCTGCAGAGTACACATGGCACAAAACTCCCTCCCATATAATTCTGGCAACATGCAGAAGTGAGAGAAGATAATACAAGCCAAAGCGACATGGGCAGGAACTGGATAGTACGCTCCATCTAAGAAAAGGCTTCGAAGCCAAAGTGACTTTTAACAGAACAGAGATTGATATAGCAATAGAAATGCCCCAAAAATCTTTTAAAAATAGGGTAAACTGCGACTTAGCCCACTTCATAGGAAGACACTAATGTATTAAAAATGTGAGATGTTTGGCATCTTTTTTTGGGTAGAGAGAAAAAGATTGAATTCTGCCTTATCCTTCCCCCTCCAATAGAACTGTGACACGATCCAGAAACCGAAGGTGGCTTGGTCATCCTTCAAAGAGGTTGCGCACATGGAAATGCTGAGCACTATAGCCATATTCAGGTAATACTCATTTTTTCTGGCACCCTTTACACTAATCAAAAAGATAGGTTGGCTAGCCACTTTCCAAAAAAATGCACAGGATTAGATCTCAAAGATATAAATACTTTTCGCCCTATTTCTGACCTACCCTTCCTGGCAAGCATCCTGAATAAATGCTCAAAATCAAATATTTCATAGTGAAAATGACCTGCTAAATATGCATTAAACTGACTATAGATCAGGGTGCAGTATGGAAACCACAGTTCTCAAAATTGTAGATGATACATTCCACATGCTACACAAAGACAAGTCATGTCTCCTTAACCTCCTGGACCTGTTCGCAGCATTTGACAGGGTAAATTGGGTCATGACAGTGAGATTTCTTAAGGATAAAAATTTAATGAATGACGCAGGCAGCAGTTTGTTAGCAGAAATAAGAGGCATTTACGTACTCAAATTTTTAACTGAGTAATATGCCTGTGAGAAAACAAGGCCAACATATGGTAATGAAACACCAGTTAAATGCTAGATTACTTATAAAACACCTAGAGCTACATGTACGAGGCATTTTTGAGGTCGCAAAGAGCCTGAATCACAGAATCAGTCCGTTTGAGACTGCAAAAATGCTTTTTGGGATATACAAAGCCCAAAGTGCAATTTTGCAATTCTGTAGCTTGTTACCGAGTCGCAATTTTGGTTTTGCGATTCAGTATTAGGAAGGGGCATGTTGAGGGCATCCCTTCCTAATACCAAGATGTTGTGTTTGTTATGTTAACAGAATTTAATAAAGTGCTCGAATCACCCGGGGGCATCTCGGCGCTGCGCAGCCATAGCAGACATAACGAAGAGCTCATTAAAAGAGGGAGGCTTTTAGTTGTTTCACATCTAGACAAGGGGATGCGAGGGACACACAGCAAGTTTTTGTCCATGGATCTTAAGTTTCTGGTGGGAACATACAGTTTAACTTTCTTTTGGAGGTAGCCTGTGCCGTTGCCCATTATCGCCTTGTGTGTGAGCTAGCAGATCTTAAACATGCTCCTTACCTTTACTGGCAGCCAATGATGCGACTTCAGTGAAGGAGCTGACGGAGTACTCTACGGAAGATTGTAAATGAGTCTAGCTGCTGTATTCTGTACCACTTGGAGTTTAGCCACTAGCGTTTCATTAGCTGCTGCCAGAAGAGAGTTCTAATAATCTAGATTTCTGACTACCAAGGCTTGAACTAAAGTTCTTCTCGAAGAGAGCGGTAAAAAAGGAAAGATTCTACGGAGGAGTTGCATATTATGGAAACACATGCCCGTGGTATCCAGAATATGGGCTTTCATAGAAAGGGATTGATCAATTTTTATACCCAGATTCTTAACAGCTCGTTTGAGGGAGGGGGCTGAACCTAATTGGAAGAGCCACCACTCATTAGACCACATAGTGCTTGCTTTGCCGAACAGCATGATCTCGGTCTTGTCCGAATTCAATTGTAGGTAATTGTCAGACATCCACCCAGCGATGGCTAACATTCCTTTCATAAAATGATTTTTTTTTTTTTTTAAACAACTTTATTGGCATTTTGTAAAGATATCATACATACAACCTTATTGTCAGGAATGTTATCAATGATGTTACACCCAGAGGGAATGTTCACAGCTACAATATATACACTCTTACCATATTTGTGAAAAAATTACTTGTTTTTCTAACAATCTCAACTGTAGTCTGTCCCTCGGACCCCTTTTCTTTTTTAATTTATTTTCTTTGTTTTCCAATTATATATTATGCCAACATTTCCCCCTAACTCCCTCCACCCCCCCATCGGACGACTAAATAACCTTATAAAACTCAATAGTGTGTGGTCTGCTCCATCATTTAATTTATATTTATCCGGTATATGTCAGGGGTGCACCCGGCCCCTCTCTTACTGTTCTTCTGTTGAGAGCTGCAGTTCAGCTATCATCACCGACCATGCCAGGAGATCTTCCTCTAATTTGTCGTCCTTCGGACTTGTTTCTTTCTTACCCTCTCAGCCGTTGCCCACTCACACATATCTTTTACCCATCTATCACACTTCGGGGGAGTCGGTTTTCGCCACTCAATAGCAATGCGTCCTTTTGCTATTATTAACCCTAACAACAGAAACTTCCTACTCAGCTTCTTATTTTTTGGTGATGGGAGAAGACCCAGTAAGATAGACTTTACCTCCCTGGGTATAGCCCATCCCGAGGCATTCCGAAGACGCTGCAATACCTTTTCCCAAAATTCTTCCACCATCGGACACGTCCACACCACGTGCATAAATTCTGCCTCTACTTGCTGACATCTGGTACACTTCATATAACGATCTTTAGTTGAATCTAAGTCAGCATCAAAAGTGAGAGTAAATTGCGTATCATCGGCAGTGGATATGATTCCAAAACCAAAAGGCTCCACAGTTTTTGCAAGGGGAGCCATATATATGTTGAACAAAGTGAGGCTCAAACATGAGCCCTGTGGCACACCCTTATCCAAACATATCTTACAGGAGGAGTAGGGGCCCAGAGTGATAGTTTGGAATCGATCGTTCAGGAAGTTGTGAAGCCATTTGAGCACCTTCCCTTGGATGCCAATCTACTGCAGCCTCTTCTGTAGTCTAGAATGAGAGACCGTATCAAAAGCTGCTGACAGATCCAGCAGCACCAGCATGGATGGGATACCAGTGTCCAGAGCAAGTCTTAGAGAATCAGGATTTGCAATCAAGACCATTTCCGTGCTGTGGCCTGGTCTAAAACCGGACTGCGGAGAGTCCCGAATTTTATTATTTTCTAGGTAAGTTGTTAGTTGGTTGTTAATTAAGCCTTCTAGCACTTTGCCCAAAAGAGGTAGCAGTGATATAGGGTGATAGTTAGATAAGATATTCGGGTCTAGGTTGGTTTTCTTTAGAATCGGTAAGACATGCATGATTTTCAAATCAGAGGGAATAGTGCCTGTTTCCACCGAAAGTTTAAAAATTGATTGAACGGCCAGGGCGAGATAGCTGGCTAAAGACGCCAGAATTTTGGGAGGGCAGATATCGGAAGGGAAGCCTTACTTGGCCACACTCAAAGACCGCTGGACCTCTTCCGGCGAAAATAGTTCAAACTGAGTTAGTATGGGGGTCTCACCTACTCCCAGGTCGGGCTCCCAACAGAGAGTGTGGATGTCAGAGGAGGGCTGAGAGTTGAATTTTAGATAGATCTTAGAGATTCTATCCTGGAAAAAGGTGGCAAGTGAGTCACACAGTTCCTGTGATGCAGAAGAGGACCGTGAACATGCCTGAGGGTTGATAAAATCCTGAATATTTTTATAAAGAGCTTTTGCTGTTTCCTGCCTGTTCAATTTGGTTTCAAATAAAAAGCTTATGTGTGGATTTGATATTACAATGATATCTAGACAAAACTAGTTTGCAAGCATCATTGTCCTGCAGAATTTTGGTTCTGCGCCATCTTCTCTCTAGGTTTTTGCAAGCCGATTTTTCAGTTTTTAGTTCAGTCGTAAACCAAGGAGCAGAGGGGTGTGATTTTGTTGTACTCATGCTCCTGAGGGGTGCAGTTTTATCAAAGACATCAGTTAAAGCTCTGTTAAAATTTTCTAACAAAGTGTGTACATAAGAAACCCTTGGTGGTAAAGCCTGTTGAAACGTCTCGCTAAAACAGTCAGGGGAAAATGAGTACCAGGCCCTTCTTAAGATGTTCTCCTTTCTCGTGCTGCCCAACTACTTGGTTTGCGAGGGAAGATGAGTTTGAAAAGAGATTAAGTAATGCTCAGTCCAGGCTAGAGGCAGGGGTGCTGCACAAGTGACTACCTCACTGTTAGTAAATAGTCAATTCAGAGAGTGTCCTGCTTGATTGGTGGGGCCAATTATTCGCTGGAGGAGGCCTAAAGATTCCATATCTGCCTTTAGCTGTACTACCTCAGGGTTGGCCAGATCTTCACCATGGTAGTTAAAATCACCCAGGAGCAGAAAGGTTTTGGTGGCTACTACCTGATTGGCAATTTCTTCCATCAAGCATTGACTAAAGCTCTTTATAGACCCAGGAGGGCGATATAACAGGGCCCCCTTCCAACTTTCCGTGGCAGAGAGAGTAATATTAAAAAGACCTAGTTCCATTGAATCAGTGGTGGAAATAATGATCCATGAAACTTTGAGGGGTTTTTAAAAACTATGGCGATGCCTCCATCTATTTTCCGGTCTCTAGCAAGCCTTATTAGTGGATAGTTGTGACGGCCAGAGGCATTCAGCCATGTCCCTGTGAGAAAACATATATCTGGGGATTGAGAGGAAATTAAATCCCAAATTTCGATGGAGTGCTTAACTAGTTTTCTCACATTACAAAACAGTCTTACTATATTGGTTTTGGTGTGATACGGGAGTGGAGAGTGATATGGAGCGATGAGGGCTGCATAAAGAGATGGCTGAGTAGAGTACAGTTCATTTGCCGTTGGACTAGGTTTAAGTGTGTCATGGTTTATATCATGGCTGATAGCATGAGAGGGGGTCCTGACCGCTTTGAAAGCAACAGTAAAGGCATGTCAGCTGGCCCTTCAAGATTTTTGGGAATCTATTTGTACAAAGTCGCTGGCATGTGTCGCTAGAGCTGAGGGACGCTCTTACCTGATGGAGGGAGGTAGAGGAATAGATAATGCGGTTAGATAAAATGACCTGATGGAATGGTATGTACAAATGTTTTTCAATCGAAATGCAATCTCAAAATATTTGCAATTTCCCACCAAGTGATAGTACTAACCCATTCGCAATGGAATGGAATAGCTAATGAAGCTCAAAAGAGTTTCATACATTAGAAATAGTGATTTTTTAAGTAAGATTCGCAGGAAATCCCAATTAGGAAATCACAATTCATGACTTTTGTACATCTAGCCCTCATTCCCAGCTTGTGCTGAAGATGAAGACTGAGATCCCAAAGAACCCCGATTTCGCTCCCACCCAAAAAAAGTGCAATAGTGAAAGTCAACATGGCTTATTTCAAGCTGCTAGCTAAACAGCTGGCATTAATAGAGGGCAGGGAACTCCTATCAGGGAGTCTCTGACTGAACCACCAGGTAGAAGGAATCTTTGTGCCCTGTCCTAAAATGTGTTTCTTGTGGGTGTCCTAACTGTGCAAACACTCCCTAAGTGGCACACAGTTGTGCACTCTACTCTTGCACAGACATTGCTAAATGGTCTCGGCCTCAAAGGCTTTCAATGATTCACTCACCATACAAATGAGGAAACACCCTGCAACAGTGAATGTAGAATACCTTATGTAATACAGAAGTGCCACAAGAGTGGGTGCGCTTCAAAATGTGTCACAATGCCTCCTGAACCCTGTGGTACTTAGGCAATCCGCCCCTGGTGGTTAAATCAGGAGAAAGTTAATTAAAAGCAAAAAGGTTCACGCCCCTTATCTCCCTAAGAACCTGAGAATCATTATACCTTTGTGTACTAACGTTATATACTGTAGATGGTTATCAACAAGGAGACAATGCAAAACTGAGTTATTTAAAAAATTAAAAAAACAATATTAGGCCAAGACACTTAAGGAGGCAACAAAATGGACGGGGTCACAGTTAAACAATTTACCTGAAGCTCTCATGTATTGTGTACAAATACTTTTCCAAAGTTTATCACCAAACTATTTATCAGCAGTTAAAGAGCAATGCATGACCCTGGTGCGCCCTTTGCATTTCTAAGGCCTTCTATTGACTTCCTGCAGGACAAAGCTTTTATTGCCAGACACTCTGCCTCAAATAATACACATCTTGATCCTTCCACATTACAGATAGCGCTGGATCACAGGAGCCTTCTTGTTTTCAATTTACAAAATGGCTATTGTGTGTAGCTACACTTCCTTGTTCCTAGGACTCTGCGCCTCACCTGGAAGTTCAATCATCAGAGTGGACCCTTGAACCCACGCATGCTTTCCACAGACACCCAGCAGCACTTTCGAATGTTTTATTTCTCTGCCTTCAAGATAAAGCGAATTCTTCTGATGAAACAGCTCTACAGCAATCCAACGCTCTAACATTTCCAGTGTGCATTTAATGAGCTAATATAGTCGGCCTCTGCTTTGCTTACAAAAACCCGTGTTCTCAAACAAGCAATCCTCGTCTTAATGTCTTTTTCTAAGTACCACCATCGCCTCATAAGTATCTTTAAATCCTGCCCATAAGGCTTATTCTAAGCCGGGTTGCTGCATTATAAATAGGACATGTTATCAAGGTTGCATTGTGTTATAATCCAAGCTTTGTCAGACAGACATCGAATAGCTGAACACGACATAATATACCAGAAACACAGCTATGAATGACACTAGACATGCATCGAATACCATAGCGTGGTCATTATCTAGTCAGTAAGTTGCTAAAAACCTCTTGGAAAAAAAACGCTTAAGTAGGCCGTCATTGTCGATTCACCTTAACGGGCAGGGGGTAGCATAGAGAGAGGCAGCCGCCATGTCTGTTTCTGCTTTCCTTAAGGCAAGAGGAATATACTCTTCGAAAGATACGAACCCTGTGACTGGAATCCATTATCCATCTTGTAAAGACATTTCACTGGATTATTTGTTAGCCCCTGTAGCAGGGGCGTAGCTTCAGTGGGGGAGTTTGGGGTGTTACACCCCCCCATAATAAATGTAGTTTCTGATGTAGAGTTGGGTACAGGTGCTTTCAGTCGTGTATGGTGAGCTGTCCGTCAGATTTCACCTGGAATGTTTGCATACACACACCGACAAAAACACACACGCTCTCTCTCCTCTCTTTTGAAAGTACTAAAAAAATGCTGATTATTTTAGAAAATATTGTGTTTTCTCTCATTTAGTACCTCCACCAATCCGAATTCGTCTCCCTTTCCATGGCCCCTTCAGCCCCTTTCATGCGCCCTGCTCGCTGTATATTTTAACATTATATGCCAGAAATGATTGTTGGGAAATAGGAAGCTCACACACCCCCCCGCCCATCTTACTGAGCAAGCTATGCCCCTGCCCTGTAGAGTATGCAGTTTTCTATGAACCACAAAATATAATTCAAAATTAAATGACCAGGGCCCGTATTATGTAACGAGCACACTTTAACTGTTTGCACAATGGCTCACCCTTAAATAGGTGTGCCAGGTGCAAACAGGGCACTGAGCCATACTAGTAATGTCTGCTCCAAACTCCTGCTGCCACCAGAGCAGAGCAACAGTGAAAGAGAGAGCAGCTGTTTGAATCCGCCGCTATGTCTTTTCATGCGCATGCGGCACCTGCCTTCCCTTCAGAGAGCAGACAGAGATCCTCCTGCAGGCAGGGTCAGTGAACACGTTGGGGCCTAGCTGACATATTTAAATAGAAAGTGCATATTTTTGAACAAGGTTTACATGATGTTTTTTTCTTCATGGAGAAAATGTTAACTTTTAGTTTAGCTTCTCTGTGCAAACCTTAGACTTTTCGAATTTAGCAATGTTAGTAATTGATGACCCCTGAGGCTTAATAAACATCCAATTTAGTGAGAATTCTCTATAAAAAGTATCAGATGAATGAAGGCAAGCTTTGAGGTATCAAGTGCTTTGCTTGCCAAGGAGGTCCTAGAAGACCTTGAGAGGACTTCCAGGATAATGGATCTCTTCCATGAGTGGGTCACCAGGAGCACTGTATTCGGTCTGCAGTGTTTTGGTAGCTCTGAAAAGTGTGGACTATATGAACGAGATAGCAGATTGCTACCATAGGCAATCTGGCCGTAAGAGGATGCCAGTTTTACCACCTGTAGTCACGTGCCTTTAGTAAAAGACTTCTTGAAGTCCTGGAATCAGTTTAAGGTGTTATTGAGGATTTTTCAGCAAAACCAAGTTGATACCAACCATGGTTGGTGCTATGGAAAACTCCACTGTCACCAAATGATAGACCTCTGGAATTGGTTTTACTTCTATCAACTTAAAGAGTTCCGAACCTATGCTCCACCTTCAAAATTCCTGAAGTAAATGCACCCTTCAATAGAACCCCAAGAAAGCATGAAATTCCTAATTTGGCTTTTATTTTTTAAAGCATCGGGAGCATGAGCAAAGAGCCACTTGTTGAGCCAAGTCCAGTAACTGCTCAGAAGTTCTCCAGCATCTCAAGTAACAAAGGCCAACTGCTGCACTAATCTGAGGATATTGCAATCTTTCCTGCATCCATCATTGGCTTCCTGGAGTGCCTGTTCTTGCCCAAAGCATTTTTTGTCCTGACGGACCCTCATCACGAGTATATGTCAAACCCAACTGAGGATGTTTAGAGTTATTTTGCCATATTCTGTTGGTCAGGTCCGCTACAGTAAAGTTTTCTCCACAAAGATATCACCATAACAACTGAGAGAAACTGTTAAATCAGTCCAAGAATAATATAATCCTTTTCAAGATTTAAGCATTGCCTTTTGTCTCTCAGAACATTTTCTTTACTTAAGACTTGAGTAACCACTTAGCAGGTCTGAGGGTGCCTTAGCTTAATCAGACACTTCCTGCTACCTGGCCCCACTCAAGTGAACATGCTCTGTCATGCATTGGATAGGTCATTCTATAGCCCTGCCTGGCTCTTGATATTTCTCTAGTTAAAATAATCCATACCAACACAATGTTGTTAATTTAAAGTGTGGTGGGTGGCCATCACCTTTGCACCAAAACCCCTGTGATACTTGGAGTTTCCCCGCTAATGCAAGTGGGGATATCACTGCTGTCATATGAACCACAACTGCTGCTTCTCCACTGAAGGCAGTGAAGCTTTGCTGAGTCGCTGTTATGTTTGATATGCCTGTTTGGCAAAGTGTTTTGTTTTTCAATAAAAAGAATTCCCATAGCTGGTGTTTATGCTTGGAAAACAACGCATGGGGACTTTTCTCCCCGTCTGCGGGCCATTCAGACGATTTCCCTGTCTGTAGACCTCCATGCCTCCAAGGCAGTCCCAGTCAAGGAAATCTAGTGATTTTTTTCACCCTGCTCTAAATGTGGTTGGACAACAGTCAATATTGAAAACCTCTGATTTAATGGCCCTTCTGCCATGTGAGTGACAAGTAATAACAGACCCAGTGGATGCTCTACCATTTGAAATCCAGCTCTTTGATGGACTCTAAATAGAGCAGGAGATCACTGTGTGGTGAAGTGGAAGCAAACACTAAATTACATTATTTTATCTGAAAAATGTACTACCAGCATAGATGTCGACGGACCTTCACATTCATTGTCTAGGGCTCTCTTTGCTTTGATAATCATTTCAGAGTTTCTTAACAAAATGTCCTGCATTTTATAACAACACTTTTGAATGCAGTAAAGCAATTCAGGAGAGACTGGCTTTGCTGTGATAAACTGGTGCATTCAGTCCTCTTAAACCTTTAGCTAGGTTGTGATCCTTTTGTTGCTTTTTCCCGTCACCAGGGCCTAATAGCACTTTGTCTAATTTTGTTTGCCAATGCAGGTGTTCTTGTTGCAGATGTGTTCAAAAGTGAGTTTAGGTGCCCAATGCAGGAGGAATTGTACATTCAGGATAAGGTTGATAACAAACTTGGTAACAAGAGGACTAAATCCATGCATTGAAGAGGACATATGGTTGTGGCAAAGTCTGCAATGACTAATATTCAGTAAATAAAAACCTGCAATAATTTGCAAAACTCAGCAGAGGGATATGCTGCAGCTTAGATTTCACTAAGACTGATCATCAGAATGGTCATAGGGTATTTACCATTCTTGGCATGAAAGTATGAAAGTAATGAGCAGATCTTGGTAGGTGTTTGGTAGACCGGTTCTGGGACCAAGACTTGACTTGTTGGGCTTTGCGGAAACTGGCATCTTTGAGCAATGCAGTCATTGCAGTTCTGCTTGCCACAACTTTTGTCATCTGCTCTTTAGCTAATCATGGATTCACACCTAACCTTTTTTCTCATCTCCTTCAGAGCCAGTGGTGGGTAGCATAGAGCGGAGCAGGGTTGCATTGGGAAGTAAAGAGTCACAGTATGCAATACAGTACTGGTCAGAGTGAAGTTAGGGGACTGAGCTCACAGTTGGCAGTAGTGCTGGAACAATTTAGAGTGTGAGTGCTATCATCAATGTTCTGTCACTAAAGTCTTAGGCTTTAAGGAAAATTCAAGCATCACACTAAGAACAAGTGTAGGAAATGACCCACACCCATTCAACAAGAGTGTGGTTTTGATCGTATTAAAATCTGTATCCATCAAACAAAAAAAATGGCTTCACTTGTGCTTTCTTAGCTGCTGATGTATTTTAAATTATGTGTACAGTTCGTTTAGAGGTATTTGAATTTTGTTGTGTTTAATAAATTGATATCCTGGAGCCGCGCCTTTCACACTCCCTGTACCCCAGCAAGATTGTTAAATGGCTCACTATACAAAATGCTCGCACTTGTAGTCAGCGAAAGAATACACCGATCTCCATGTTAACAGAATAAGCAATAATTTGATAGGAGAAATAACCTGACATTTGACCTGTCTTTGAATGCACAGCAGACATAACAAGCTAAAAACAAAATTTGAAGGCACCTTTATTGCTAATTCACTTTCTGAATAGTAGCATGAATATGTTGGGAGTGCTGCAGCATCCATCCCCCCACCACCCCTACTTCCAGTGCATGTAACAGTTAAAGACCCTTGAACTGAGGCCTCGCGCCCCTCGACACCCCCTTTCAGTGAACTCAACACACTGACACTTGCTTCCATCACCCCACCTGCGTGGTACTCCTTCAGTGCAGCCACATGGCTGTTCCCTTTGCTTTCAAAGTGATCCTGCTGCTCTAAAGTCATTGCGCATTTTAGGAGTTCAGATGTGCTTGGCAGACTTGAAACCTGGGAATAAATGTTTTGTATTGGTTTCTAAAATAGGTATGGAAAAGTCCAGGCGGTTGCCCTACGAAATTCAGCCCTCTTTGGCATTGGTTATGGTAGCCTTATAATGGTCGTATTCATGGTTGACTAGGAATAATACCATAGAAAGTTTAGTAAAAATTGTTCTAACCTTCATGTATCTCCCAGTGAATGTACAAAAGGTTGTCTTTCCCACAGAAGCACATGATGGTGATCTTGTTGGATTTATTGAAGAAACTATTATATATGCTGATTAAAACTCATTGTAACTTTTAATTGAAATGTGTTGGACATGGCCCTCTCTGCAGGGTCACCCACAAACATTTTGCCTTCCTCCTCTGCCTATATTTTGCTGAATTCGTTTTTTGTTGGCTTTAGGACTCTAGCCCTGTTCAGCAGTGGTAAATTGCGCAAAGTAACTCTTCTCTCTTCTTAAAACAAGGTAGAATTGGCTTATAAGTAAACTAAACATGCCAGTTGGGTTTAAGTCCCTAGTAAAGTGGCACTACATCTGCCCAGGGCCTGTAAATTAAGCGGTACTAGTGGGCCTACAGCACTGATTGTGCCACACACTTAAGTAGCCCTTTAAACATGTCTCCGCCCTGCCACTGAGGAGCCTGTGTGCACAGTTTACACTGCCATTTCAATCTGGCAAAATAAACAGCTTAAATAGTTTCTTTTTAAAGATTCTTCATTTTTATTAATTTTCAAATGCTTCATGAATATTTAACATCATGTCACAAGTCATTAACAATCTTAATTCATAAACATAAATAAAATACAATAACTCTTGTGTGGATTCCACTTCATTCTTGCATCGCCCTATGCATTTCTGGACATTGGTCCCTTCCTCAGGAACCTCTGTATCAGAATAAATCCAACAAAATAATCATGTCGACCAAAACTTACATGACAAAAGGAAACAATTACATCTGACAACATTGGTGATTATGTGATTTTCTTGTCTGGTGGTTAAATGAATTTCACCAACAACATGCACAACCCTCTTGGTGATGTTTGTAATTACCATAATATGCCAATTTCACCTCCATCGTCTGGCTCCCAATTGTCAATAAATAATGCATCCTCATGCGTGGATAGACACAACTTCAGTTGTCTAACATGGGCCACCAGACTGTTACCAGTTCCTGTCACCCTGCGTGCACACCACCACTTATTTCCCCAAAATACTCTCAATTCTAGTGGAACCA
>CAWUFW010026611.1:0-32266 GCA_963921515.1 Calotriton arnoldi
GAAGAAAAAAAAAAAAAAACACCAGGTACAAAAAGTTAAATATGGCTCCATCCCTATAGTAGTTGATAATAACTGATGTTGTCTAACACTGGGCTTTAAGATTTCCCCTGACACGCTTATTGTGTCTAATAGCTGGAAGACCCTCTTTTTTAATGCTTTCCTGGAGATCCCCTGCATGGACCCTGGGTCGGTGAAATATTCTAGGTGACCTAGATCCTTCATAAAATCACGTACGAACCTTATCCAGGGAATTTTTAGAGCCCCTTCCAATTTGAGGCTATCCTGCAGGATCTCCCTATTTAGCTTAGTCTGTTCTTTCGACCAGATCCTATGCCACAGAAGTATGGGTTCCATTTTTATAAGATCGGAGATAAAAGAAAGGCCCAGCTCGTCATGACAGACATGAGAAGGTGTACTTGGTGGGTCAGATAAAATATACCTTAAGAAGGAATTTTCCACAAGTTGTAGCGGGTGGGAATTAGCAAAACCCCACACCCCCGCCCCATACATCGCGGTGGGGATGCACTTTGCTCTATAAATTTGTATGAGCTCAGCTGGCGGTTTCCTGCCTAATTTCTTTGAAAAAGATGCAAGGGCAGCTGTTGTCCTTATAAACGCTAGCCTTTTTGGTGGATATAGTTTGGGCCCATAAATCATTATGATTAAATAAAATGCCAAGATATGAAAAACTCTTCGTCGAGGCTAGCTTCTGGCTGTCTACAAACATGTCTCGTGACCTCTGGCTACCTGGGCCTCATCTCATAACAAAGGTCTTTGATATATTAATACTAAGACCAAGGTCCTTCATATAGTTAGTAAAACTATTTAGGACCATCTGAAGGCCAATTTGTGTTCGGGCCATTAAAACCGCGTCATCCGCGTAAAGGGAGAGCAGGTATAGGGTGCACAGACACTTAATATCGAGTTTTTAATATCGACCTACATTAATATCGAGTTTTAAATATCATGGGGACAGAATATCGACATCAAGAATATCGACGACCAGAATATCGACATGAAGGTAAGAAATATTGTTTTTGTTAATATCGAAGTTAGTAATATCGATAGCAAAAATATTGATGTTAATAATATTGATGTTTATATTAGTGTTATGTATTTTAGTATGTATTTTATATGTATGTGTTCTATATTTTTTGTTAAGTATTGTACTGTTTTTTTAATATATGTATACATTTTTTAGAAGTTAGTTATTTTTTTTAAAGTAAATTATGCGTTTTAGTACCGTAGCGGGTTGTGGGTTTATAGGGGAATAGGGTGGGAAGTAATTTAATTATAGTAAATTAAATAATAATTTTTAGGAATTATTAATTATTTTTAATTAAATTTTGCATTTTAGTTCTGTAGCGGGTTGTGGGTTTATAGGGAATAGGGTGGAAGTAATTTAATTGTAATTAAGTAATTATACATTTTTATTTATTGGTATTGATAATTAATTTATTGTTAATTGGTAATTAATTTTTATTAATGAATTAATTGATAATTATATTAATTGTATTAATTTATTATTGGAGCGGGTTGTGGGTTTATAGGGGAATAGGGTGGGAAGTAATTTAATTGTAATTAAGTAATTTTTTATTTTTATTTTTGGGTATTGATAAGTAATTTTAGTAATAATTAATTATTAATTGGTAATTAATTTTTATTAATTATTATAAATTGGTATTGATAATAAACTTATTGTTAATTAATTATTAATTGGTAATTACTTTTTAATAATTATTTTTTATTGGTATTGAAAATTAATTTATTGTTAATTAATTATTAATTGGTAATTAATTTTTAATAATGTATTAATTGATAATTAAATAAATTGTGTTAAATTTTATGCGGAGTGGGTTTTGTGTTTATTGGGGAATAGGGTGGGAAGTAATTTAATGTAATTATTAATTTTAATTTATTGGTGTTTTTAATTAATTTATTGTTAATTTATTAATAAATCATTATTTAATTACAAAAATTAATTAATTTATAAGTGTGTTATTTTTAACCCTTAAGCTATCCAACGCTTTCCCTACTGTTGCACTCTTTGGAGTGTGAATAGTAATTTTACCCCTACGCTATCCAACACTTTCCCCTACTGTTGCACTCATTGCAGTGGGAATAGTAATTTTTACCCCTACGCTATCCAACACTTTCCCTACTGTTGCACTCAGTGGAGTGGGAATAGTAATTTTTACCCCTACGCTATCCAACACTTTCCCTACTGTTGCACTCTCTGGAGTGGGAATAGTAATTTTACCCCTACGCTATCCAACACTTTCCCTACTGTTGCACTCTCTGGAGTGGGAATAGTAATTTTTACCCCTACGCTATCCAACACTTTCCCTACTGTTGCACTCTTTGGAGTGGGATTAGTAATTTTTACCCCTACGCTATCCAACACTTTCCCTACTGTTGCACTCTTTGGAGTGGGAATAGTAATTTTTACCCCTACGCTATCCAACACTTTCCCCTACTGTTGCACTCTCTGGAGTGGGAATAGTAATTTCTACCCCCTACGCTATCCAACACTTTCCCTACTGTTGCACTCACTGGAGTGGGAATAGTAATTTTACCCCTACGCCATCTAACACCTTCCCTACTGTTGCACTCACTGGAGTGGGAATAGTAATTTTTACCCCTATGCTGTCCAACACTTTCCCTACTGTTGCAGTGTTTGGAGTGGGAATAGTAATTTTTACCCCTACGCTATCCAACACTTTCCCTACTGTTGCACTCTCTGTAGTTGGAAGAGTAATTTTTACCTCTACGCTATCCAACACTTTCCCTACTGTTGCACTCTGTGTAGTAAGTATATATATTATTTTATATATGTAAATGTTTCATTTATTTTAACATTATGGGGCCGATTCCGATTCGGGCCGGAAAAAGCACCGACCGACTCGGATCCGGAAAAAATACCGACCGACACGTACCAGTGGCGCCCGACACGCCAAGTACGATGCAAGCCGCGATAAATCCGACCGACACGTCAGGAAACCAAGCCGACCGACCGAGCCGCTCGGAAAATAGCAATCCGGCCGGAAAAACACGCGAATCCAACCGACCGACACGCACCCGGAACAAATCCGACCGAATCGTACCCGCCAACTCCAACCCGCAAAGTACGATGCAAGGCGCGAAAAACACGACCGAGTCGGACGGAGGACAAGCCGTACGACCGACACGCATACAAAACCGAGCCGAAGCAACACAATACACCGCGACCGACGCGTACGCAGCATACAAAACTGCACAAACACAGCGTGAACGAAACGGAAAACACCGTACGAGACCAATGCAGGGTCCGACTCGGTCACAAGAACGTTTCCAACATACACAAACAGCACAAAGGAAAAATCAACCAAAAAAGGCCAAACAAGCAATTACCAAGCCAATAAATACTGGGGGGGTGGGGACAGAGAACAAAGACACACCCACAACTCCACCTATATAAAGGACACAAATCACTACCATGAGCCTTTGCAAATGCCATTCCACTGCCAGCACCCAAGAGAAAGCAACCACACACCCACAGCTCATCCCTCACACAAGCCACACACCAGCAGCACACCAACAAATACCTACCTCACATACACCCAGCACAACACACACCCACACACCCTCACCTGCACACCAACACACACATCACCCACCATCACCACCCATCACCATGCCCCCCAAGAAGAATCACAAGTTCCTAGATTGTGAATTGGAAGTCCTGGTAGACGAGATCCTCAGGGTAGAGCCACAGCTGTTTGGCACATTGGTCCAACAGACCCCCATGTCGCAGAAAACCAAGATGTGGGAGAGGATCATCAACAGGGTGAACGCACAATCACCATGTCGGCGCACAAAGAGCGACATCCAGAACAGGTGGTATGACGTGCGCAGGAGGGTACGGAAACTGCTGAAGCAAGATTACATCAACAGCCAACACACCGGCAGTGGCCCTCCTGCCAAGCCAATATACCTCAGGCCCTGGGAGGAGAAGGTGCGGGCCATCCTACCGCCAGTGAGCATATATGGACTAGAGGACATCCCAGAGCCTGGTGAGTACACAACAAATGTACACAATATACTGCCACAAAACACACACACATCACTGTCAAGGGAGAGTCAAACCATGCACTCATAGCAATTACACAGCAACTAGAACAGAATCATCCCAAAATGTGTATGTCAGTCAGATAAACCCAACACATGCCATCAAAAAAGTCACATCCAACTGTGCCAACACATGTACAAACACAACCACAACTACAGCTAGGCAGTGGCACAAATAGAACTAACACACACATCCACACATGTAGCCACCACAACAACACCAACACACAGTGAAGACCACTCAAAGGAAGGAATTCTGTGTATGCTGGCCAAGTCAGTGTAGCCAATAGCATCATGGGAGTCGCAGTCACACATATTGCCCCCCCCACAACTGTCCCATCAACACCACCATGAACCATGCGCACATCACAGGGAGTGGAGAAGGACTCACAAGATGGCTGACACTGGCTACTGCTGTGAGGAGCACAAGGCCCTGCTGCCAACTGTGCACCAACAAACAGCAGGACACCACTGACTGACATCCTGAGAGACAACTTACACTCCCTGCAATGCAAGCACGTTCCATGGTGGGATATCTGGCTGGCTGGGTGGGAAGGGGGACTTGCAGCACTGACCATAGTCACCAGCACCTCCCCTCACACCCCCCCCAACACAAACTCCACAGTACCCACCTGGTAGAATGCAATGCCCTCCATCCTAACACAAGATCCCACAAAGCACCACCACCCTGGCTTATGTTGTGTGAAGCACAGGGACACTCTTGGGACTCTTAGCCAAACAACTGCCAGGACAACACTCCCAGCCATCCTGTCAGCACAGCCAGCCCACCCCACAGGGAAGCAGAGTCAAAAGGAAGGAAGCATGGGCATGCTGGGAAGGGGGGTGGAGGCAATAGCATGATGGGAGTCGTAGTCACAGACATTGCTCAGCCTCACAACTGGCCCATCAACACCACCCTGAACCATGCTCACATCACAGGGAGTGGAGAAGGACTCACAAGATGGCTGACACTGGCTACTGCTGTGGGGAGCACAAGGCCCTGCTGCCAACTGTGCACCAACAAACAGCAGGACACCACTGACTGACATCCTGAGAGACAACTTACACTCCCTGCAATGCAAGCACGTTCCATGGTGGGATATCTGGCTGGCTGGGTGGGAAGGGGGACTTGCAGCACTGACCATAGTCACCAGCACCTCCCCTCACACCCCCCCAACACAAACTCCACAGTACCCACCTGGTAGAATGCAATGCCCTCCATCCTAACACAAGATCCCACAAAGCACCACCACCCTGGCTTATGTTGTGTGAAGCACAGGGACACTCTTGGGACTCTTAGCCAAACAACTGCCAGGACAACACTCCCAGCCATCCTGTCAGCACAGCCAGCCCACCCCACAGGGAAGCAGAGTCAAAAGGAAGGAAGCATGGGCATGCTGGGAAGGGGGTGGAGGCAATAGCATGATGGGAGTCGTAGTCACAGACATTGCTCAGCCTCACAACTGGCCCATCAACACCACCCTGAACCATGCTCACATCACAGGGAGTGGAGAAGGACTCACAAGATGGCTGACACTGGCTACTGCTGTGGGGAGCACAAGGCCCTGCTGCCAACTGTGCACCAACAAACAGCAGGACACCACTGACTGACATCCTGAGAGACAACTTACACTCCCTGCAATGCAAGCACGTTCCATGGTGGGATATCTGGCTGGCTGGGTGGGAAGGGGGACTTGCAGCACTGACCATAGTCACCAGCACCTCCCCTCACACCCCCCCAACACAAACTCCACAGTACCCACCTGGTAGAATGCAATGCCCTCCATCCTAACACAAGATCCCACAAAGCACCACCACCCTGGCTTATGTTGTGTGAAGCACAGGGACACTCTTGGGACTCTTAGCCAAACAACTGCCAGGACAACACTCCCAGCCATCCTGTCAGCACAGCCAGCCCACCCCACAGGGAAGCAGAGTCAAAAGGAAGGAAGCATGGGCATGCTGGGAAGGGGGTGGAGGCAATAGCATGATGGGAGTCGTAGTCACAGACATTGCTCAGCCTCACAACTGGCCCATCAACACCACCCTGAACCATGCTCACATCACAGGGAGTGGAGAAGGACTCACAAGATGGCTGACACTGGCTACTGCTGTGGGGAGCACAAGGCCCTGCTGCCAACTGTGCACCAACAAACAGCAGGACACCACTGACTGACATCCTGAGAGACAACTTACACTCCCTGCAATGCAAGCACGTTCCATGGTGGGATATCTGGCTGGCTGGGTGGGAAGGGGGACTTGCAGCACTGACTATAGTCACCAGCACCTCCCCTCACACCCCCCCCAACACAAACTCCACAGTACCCACCTGGTAGAATGCAATGCCCTCCATCCTAACACAAGATCCCACAAAGCACCACCACCCTGGCTTATGTTGTGTGAAGCACAGGGACACTCTTGGGACTCTTAGCCAAACAACTGCCAGGACAACACTCCCAGCCATCCTGTCAGCACAGCCAGCCCACCCCACAGGGAAGCAGAGTCAAAAGGAAGGAAGCATGGGCATGCTGGGAAGGGGGTGGAGGCAATAGCATGATGGGAGTCGTAGTCACAGACATAGCTCAGCCTCACAACTGGCCCATCAACACCACCCTGAACCATGCTCACATCACAGGGAGTGGAGAAGGACTCACAAGATGGCTGACACTGGCTACTGCTGTGGGGAGCACAAGGCCCTGCTGCCAACTGTGCACCAACAAACAGCAGGACACCACTGACTGACATCCTGAGAGACAACTTACACTCCCTGCAATGCAAGCACGTTCCATGGTGGGATAACTGACTGGGTGGGTGGGTGGGTGGGAAGGAGGTCTGGCTGTCAACCAAACACAATCAATGCAGACCATGTTCACACCCCAGAGAATACATAGAAATGCCCAAATAATGCAGGACAATGTGCCACACCAATATCAACCCCTGACTGTGACGACTTAGGACAATACAATGTACAGGCCCGCACCCCGAGGCACAGTCACAACTGTCAGGTGTGTCAACCACTGATGCCTGCAGAAACATGACATACATTGTTTGTGTCTCCCAAAAACAGGTGATGATAGGGACACAGCAGCAGACGCTGAGGAGTCCCAGTCCCAGGCTCAAGAGGATGCCGAGCTCACTGGCGTCGTACAGCCTCTGTCCTCCTCGGACGATGAACAACCTGGCACATCCGGTGCAAGTCAACATGCTGCACCAGCAGGACCACCAGCTGCAGCACCAGCAGGTCCACCAGCTGCACCCCCTGCACCCACCCCTCCAACGACTGTCACCACGAATACCATCCCTGCCGACATGGACAGAATAAGGAACAACACCAGCGCAGTGACCCTGGACCAACCTGGGGCCATGGACACCACCACCACCACCAACCCCCAAGGTGGACCAGGGTTATCTGTGCGTGCAACTGCACACACTGCACATGTCAGCAGGGGTGGTGGGAGGGGTGGGAGACAGAGGTCGCTGCTTGCAGACGTTGCTGGTGTGCATGAAGACCCACAACTGGTACGCATAGCTGATGCGTACCAGTCCAGCACCGGAGAGCTCAGCCAGGTAGTGGGGCTCCTCAGAGACATCAAACAGCAGCAGGCTGCCCATCATGCCCGCTTGGACTCCCACATGTCCCAAGTGGAGTCACACATGTCACGTGTGGACTCCCACATGTCACGTGTGGACTCCCACATGACCCGCGTGGAGTCCAAGTGGGATGTACTACATGAGATGACGGCGGTGCACAGGGACATTTTACAATGCCTCCGCCAGATGACCAGCAACCAGTCCACACCTCCCTGTGTGCCAACAACATCTGGTACCGAACAAACTGCAACTGCCACAGGGAGGGAGGAGGACTCTGGCGGAGAGTCCCCTGCACCGCAGCAGCCTGCACTTGAGGGCCCCCCCCAAGAAGAGGGGTCGTCCGAGGAGGGGAAAGTGAGAGGCTGATGGCCAAGCGCAACTCCCAGGAAGCCTGAACCTGTTCTGGATTTTCGCCTTTGTGCACAGACTGTTCACCCTGTTGATGGCAACACTACTCCCACACATTGCATGGGGAGTATAAGTTGGAACAATGTGTCAGACAACAGTGGCCCCGATACTGGGGATCCTGTCTACCTGGACTTTCTATTCATCTAGGAACTTGGGATTGCAAGATTCATGTACAGCACAATCCATCCTATGCACTATTATCACAATAAACACACTAATACACCATACTTGCCTCTGTCGTGATTCCAACGTGGGTGCTGTTATGGGGATGATGAACTGCAAAATTACACAGTGTATGCGAACTGCAACAGCAAGGACAACACAGGCATGTGAGTACAGGCAACGTGACACATATGAGGGAGACACACCACCAGGGCTACACAACACATACACACCTAGGCCATCTGACTCATTGCCTACACTGATGTTGCCAGGGAAGACGGTGCAATGCACAGACACCACACCCATTCCCAGTTGTAGTCAAGTAGCCCACAGGTGCAGTAAGCAAATGGCAGTCAAATGTGTGACCACAGACAACGCACATCACTAAGTGAAGCACAGGTTTATTACACAGTAGCAACATGCCGTAACCACTACAGATGCAAGGTAACCCCACCTGGTAGCGGGCACACAGTCAACAACTGTAGACAGAAGGAAGTCCATGGGTGTGGCGCACATCACCTGTAGGGACACAACAGCTACCAGCCTGGATGTGCAATCACGTCGTCGGTGGACACAGTTGACCAAACGAATCTGAAAGTACCCTGTGAAGGACAGAAATGACACACAGTCAAAAGCAATGCAGTACAGGACAGAACAGCAAAACTCATGCACAATACATGTTACAAGATACCCACCCAGAACCAAGTTAGCATGTCAACACTGTTGGGGAGTACAGCCCACCTGTCACCACACATCGCAACACACATCCTGTCAAGTAGCCCATGGACACACTCCAACAGCACCAGAGCACCACCCACACATCATGCCAACTCACATCATTCACATGACACCTCAGGATACTCACATTCAGCTAAAGAAGTTGGTGATGAGCTGTGTGCGGACATCACCATCACCATCATCATCATCATCGTCACTGGCATCGTGGTCCAGGCCAGGATCCTCCACAGGTGGCGGATGTTGGTCATCGTCATCCTGGATGAGAGGCAACTCCTTCCGCACTGCCAGGTTGTGGAGCATGCAGCAGACGATGATAATCTTGCACACTTTCGCAGGGGCATATGGGAGGGACCCTCCGGTCTTGTCCAGGCAGCGGAAGCGGCTCTTCAGGAGACCAAAGGTCCGCTCAATCACTCTCCTGGTCCGACCATGTGCCTCATTGTAGCGCATCTGGGCAGGTGTCACAGGGTTCCTGAGGGGTGTCAGCAACCACGGCATGTTGGGGTATCCCGAGTCACCTACGGACAGACAAGTGCACATCAGCTGACTTGGAAAAGTGGGCGGAATACTACAGATCAGATCACACACAATGGCACAAAGTCAGTACACACCGACAAGCCAGGCACGCTGGTTCTGCATCTGTGCCATCAACCTGGGGATGCGACTACTCCTCATCACAAAGGCATCGTGTGCTGAACCAGGGAAACGGGCACACACGTGTGTGATGGTCATGTCTGCAAGACACACCACCAGTGCATTGACCGAGTGGTAGTGCTTGCGGTTCCTGTAGGCCTGCTCCTGGGCCTGTGGTGGTACCAAAGCCACATGTGTCCCATCAATGGAGCCAATGACATGCGGCATCCTCCCCAGGGCATAAAAGTCACTCTTCACGTCAGTGAGTCGTCGCAGTCTAGGGAAATAGATGTACCGGTTCAGGAAGAGCAACATTGCCGCCAAAACATCGCGGAGCACACGGCTGAACATGGTCTGTGACATCCCACCAGCAGACGCCACAGTATGTTGGAAGGTACCGGTGGCAAAGAAGTGTAGGGCTGCCATCACCTTCACCTTGGGGGTCAGCGCTGTAGGATACGGCCGGCCAGGCTGCAAATGTGGGGACAACTGCACTGCAAAATCCTCAATCAGCTGCCTGGTGAAGCGGTACCGTCGGATGCTGTCCCGTTCCACCATCGTTGCCAGGTCTGGGAATGGCCGATGGACAGCAGGAGCCCTGCAGTGCAGAGGAGAAGTAAGCAAGATCGTCAGTCACCCCACATATGCGGCATTGAACACACTCAAGATCCCAACATACATCATCATGAGGCACAACTACATGAAGTGTGCAGTACCGGAACGACATTTATGGTACATACATGGCCAACATCTGTCAACACGGTCCTACAGGTGGCATCAATTTGTCCCTGTTTGGCCCATTGGATATCATGATGCTGTGTCACAGTCACCCCCCAGTGACATGTGAGGACAGATGTGCCCCAGGCACCACAGCTCAACGACAGGCACATTCCCAGGGACCCTGTAATGCCACATGGACACTGGCATCACCTGGAGTATCATGTGTACACCACAACAAAACAAACATGACCCCCACAGGTAGTGGCCACACTTGCCATGGCAGGAGAGCCATGGACGTCTGTGACACACACGCACAACATCAGAGTCCATGCACACACAACGTGGATGTGGAGACTGTCTCCCATTGTGCACATGAAATCAGAGACATTGTAAACACTACATGCACAAAGACTGTGGAGGGCCATCACTATTGTGCCACTGGGACACCCTGGCTCAAACATACCGTCCCACATGGGACTCACGGGGTATGTGACATGACATACACAAACACCACTGTGAAATGTGACCATGGCACATGCACAGATATGAACAGTTGCACATCACAGTGGTCACGTACACGTAACACCCATGATCCTGTCCCCATGAACACGTGCACAGCCTGGGGGTGGCTGCCCACAGGTGACACCCACAGGACAACATGTACACCAACATACACACAATAGGAAATGCAGCCTTACATGCCTTATGATAAGGTTTGGACAGGCTGTCGTGATGTAGGTGTGCCCCTCACTCCCTGGGAGCTATCTGTGGCTGGCATATGTCCATCTGAGACAGGCATGCTGACATATGCCAGTCACATGTACAGTGATGCGTTGTACTGCAATGGACCGATCGGTGCCTCCGGCCGGCCCATTGCATTCAATGTGTGCGGGTACGCGTTGTACCCCTGTGCGCGTTGAACAGCAATGGACCGATCGGTGCCTCCGGCCGGCCCATTGCATTCAATGTGTGCGGGTACGCGTTGTACCCCTGTGCGCGTTGAACAGCAATGGACCGATCGGTGCCTCCGGCCGGCCCATTGCATTCAATGTGTGCGGGTACGCGTTGTACCCCTGTGCGCGTTGAACAGCAATGGACCGATCGGTGCCTCCGGCCGGCCCATTGCATTCAATGTGTGCGGGTACGCGTTGTACCCCTGTGCGCGTTGAACAGCAATGGACCGATCGGTGCCTCCGGCCGGCCCATTGCATTCAATGTGTGCGGGTACGCGTTGTACCCCTGTGCGCGTTGTACTGCAATGGACCGATCGGTGCCTCCGGCCGGCCCATTGCATTCAATGTGTGCGGGTACGCGTTGTACCCCTGTGCGCGTTGAACAGCAATGGACCGATCGGTGCCTCCGGCCGGCCCATTGCATTCAATGTGTGCGGGTACGCGTTGTACCCCTGTGCGCGTTGAACAGCAATGGACCGATCGGTGCCTCCGGCCGGCCCATTGCATTCAATGTGTCGGGTACGCGTTGTACCCCTGTGCGCGTTGTACTGCAATGGACCGATCGGTGCCTCCGGCCGGCCCATTGCATTCAATGTGTGCGGGTACGCGTTGTACCCCTGTGCGCGTTGAACAGCAATGGACCGATCGGTGCCTCCGGCCGGCCCATTGCATTCAATGTGTGCGGGTACGCGTTGTACCCCTGTGCGCGTTGTACTGCAATGGACCGATCGGTGCCTCCGGCCGGCCCATTGCATTCAATGTGTGCGGTGCACGCGTTGTACCCCTGTGCGCGTTGAACAGCAATGGACCGATCGGTGCCTCCGGCCGGCCCATTGCATTCAATGTGTGCGGGTACGCGTTGTACCCCTGTGCGCGTTGAACAGCAATGGACCGATCGGTGCCTCCGGCCGGCCCATTGCATTCAATGTGTGCGGGTACGCGTTGTACCCCTGTGCGCGTTGAACAGCAATGGACCGATCGGTGCCTCCGGCCGGCCCATTGCATTCAATGTGTGCGGGTACGCGTTGTACCCCTGTGCGCGTTGAACAGCAATGGACCGATCGGTGCCTCCGGCCGGCCCATTGCTTTCAATGTGTGCGGGTACGCGTTGTACCCCTGTGCGCGTTGAACAGCAATGGACCGATCGGTGCGCACCCATTGACAATGGGCTTGCCTGGCAACGGACGCGTTTTTGAATATTCGAACGAGTCGGTTGCTGGAAAATCAGTTGGTCACCCACAACAATGTTGCAAAATCATGTATGTCATGAAGTTGAAGATTTGAAGGATGCTGTGGGCGTGTTTTGGTGCTGCTATTCCATGGATTGGCCAGATTCAGAAGATGCAAACGACTTGGACCTATCACTTTGGACACAAGGGACAGTATCTGCCTCTCCAGCACATATATATTGCTGCATGTTCCCCTGAGAGCCCACTTGCCTGCACTACATGCTCCAGGACGACATCTGCCACTGCACTGCTGCTGTCTCTGCCCCTCTGGACCCTGCAATGGCACGTACTGTGGAGAGAGCCCCAGCCTTCAGCCTTGAAGAGAACCAGGCCCTGCTGGACAGCCTACTTCCACAGTACAGCAAGCTGTATGGGACACCAGGGGAGCAGGTGAGTGTTCTGTGCACTGCCTTTCTGAATGTGCATTTTGTCTGACTAGCAAGGCTGAGAGTCAGCACACCACTGGCTAGCAGGCTCACTGAGTAGTTGTCACCCCCCATAGTGTGTAGTGACTTGCACTGGACAGGTATGGTGCAGTGACAGTGCTTCTGAACAGGGTTTTACTCCCCATGCTATGATACCATGTAGTGACTTCTGGAAAACTGTCCATGGGCAGCCGTGCACTGCCTGGGTACACCATGTGCCCCTGTGATTGCGACATGTATATGCAACTGTGTCATGCACGGATATGTTGCATGTGTAGTAATGTCCTTATCACTTTGTCATCCTGACAGGCTTCTGCCCATCGGAAGCATGAGATCTGGAAGGACATCGTCCGGGCTGTCCGGTCCGTGGGGGTCTACAAGCGCCGGATCCGCAACTGCCAAAAGAGGTGGCAGGACCTTCGGGGCTGGACCCGGAGGATTGCACGGGTCCAGCTGAAGCTGTCGCCTCCTCGCAGGAGGGGCGGAACACGGACCCTGACCCCCACATGCTCAGGATCCTGGCGGTGGTCTTTCCAGACCTGGATGGGCAGCTGAAGGCCAGAGAGCAGCAAGGAGGGGGTGAGTCAAAGACTGCACTGTGTACTCTGTCTAACATGTTATGTGCCCTCCTCGGGCCAGGTTGAACTGCCACAGTACAGCAGTCATGTTGTCCAGGAGCCATGTCCCTCTATTGTGCACTGCCCACTCCTCATCTGATACCCAGGTGTGGCCCTTACATGCAGGGAATTCTGTCACTTAGGACTGTGTCCTTGCAGTTTGCTTGACTCAAGGTGGGAGACAGCATCTGTTTCCCTGACTCTGTGGTGGGCATCATGGGTGGGTCCATTGCTTACACAATGCCTGTATTCTGACATGTATTCAGCGTGTTACTTTGATCTGTGGTCCAATTGCTGAGCTGATCCACCACATGTGGCTGGGGTACCTGGCACACACCCATGCTGCGGGTGGGAACAATGTTTGGGCCCCAGGAGTATGTATATGACGTGTGTCACACATACTTAGCCAGCTGCCTACAGTCCAGGGCTCATCCCTCATTCATGTGGGGCTGGACAGTCATGCCTACTCCAGGCCATACAATACACTCTGTACTCCCACTCCCGTGTATCAGAGGACACATTGTGCACAGTGATTTGCCCCTCAGGTGTCTGCCTCTGTGTCAGTGTGCTGTGGATTAGTCGCCAGGACTGCTGTGGAGTTTCTTGGTAGGGGCTCAGCATGCCACTGGAGATGTGACCATAGGAGACGATACTTGTGTGACACATAGGTGTCTGATCAGCTGCCCATGCAGACTGGGGCATGTAAATGTGAAGTTCAGGCAGCTGTTCCCCATGCACAGCAGAGTGTGAGGGGCTCAGGTTCAGAGGGTAGTGTCACAGGTCTCCCATATGTCCAATAGGTATGACCTGGACAGATGAGGGTTAAGAGGATGTGTTGTGGGGGGATGTACATGTGCACTTGTGCAGCTCCAGGACTTGCATTCCCCATGACCTACTATTGTGACACAGTGCAGAGTGTTGTTGTCTGGCTGCAAAGTCATACATCACTGAGACAGTGATGTATGACTTTGCAGTCATGCCTCCGCCATGGCATGTGTCTACTGATTGGTGAGCCTGCAGGGGAGTGACATGTGCTACATGCACACCATAGTGGCGCTGGCTATCAGGACATGGGTGCATCATGGTGTCTGTCGCTGGTATGCATCACATGCATTTCCTATTTGACTCTGGGCATCCCTTTCATCCGGAAACCTGTACTGACTCAGTGGCAAGAGCTGTGATGTGTCCACACCGTGTTCTCTGCACTGTCCAACTACTGTGTACTTGGTGCATGTGTCAACACTGGGGTGTTGCAATCCAACAGACACCAGACAGATGGGTGCAAGGCCATGTGGGATGTGAGTGCCATGCTTGGCATCAGACTGACAATTGACTTCTCCTGTTCAATTAGTGCACTTTTAGCAATGTACAACTAATGATGCCAGGGCTTGCTCTGTGATGTGCTGTGCTCACAGTGGTGTGTGCGTTATGTGCAGGTGACTGATGTCTGTCTGTTTCCCCATTGTTTGCAGATACATCCACGGCCACGGAAGGGGACAGCTCCACGGACCAGGAGGAGCCGGAGAGCCAGACTGGGTCAGCAGCCGAGGAGTGGTCGGAGGGACCCAGTGGCACGGAGGGCGAGGGAGCCACACCGAGGAGTCCTCAGCAGCATCCACCTCAGCTGAGGACCAGAGCAACTCGGAGGATGACTCCCTTGTGGAGGCGGGTGTCAGCAGCCACCACACCCCAGCTAGTGTTGCTGTCCCCGCCACCACCAGCACCACCACCGCCCTCCCATCGGCTCCCATTCCCCAGGTCCGTGGAGGCTCCCATGTCCGGGAGCGTGTCTCCTTTGGGCCAGGCACCGCACCCCCTGCCCCTGTGTCCCCTGCTGCCCTGAGTGAGGAGTCTGTGTACCTCCTTCGCCAGCTCCATGTAGGGCAGACAGCCATGCTGAGTGTCCTCCATGCGCACACCGCGCTGTTGACTCAGCTGGTGTCGTTCATGGAGGGCATCTCATCGGGCATGTCTGACCTACAGAGGGGCAATAGGTCCATGGACTCCTCCCTGACGGCAGCAGTGTCCCTCCTCAAACGGTCCCTCACCCCTCCTGCCTCTGCTCCATCCACACTCCCCAGCACCTTACCCATCCCAGGCACACACACACTGGCACACACCAGCACACACACATCCAGCACACTGACACACACGCCAATGACAAAACGCACACGCAAGCACATTCAGGGGACTGAAGCCAGACTCACAGGGGATGGGGCCCTGGAACACACACACGCATCCACATGCACTGCGCAGTCCTCAGTTCCCTCTCCCTCCAAAGCACCCTCCCTTGCCTCACCTGCAACCCCAAAGTCACAGCAGCTCTTCCTCTGTGACCTCGGCCTCTTCCCCACCGATGAAGCTGCTCCAGCATCCCGGGGGAAGAGGAAGCCCACCCACACGGAGCAGAGTGCCCCTCGCCCCCGGACACCCCTCCCCCAGGCGCAGACGGACTGAGGCCCCCACCCGCAAGTCCCCCCGGAGTGCTAAGAGCAAGACCCCGCCACCGCCCTGCAGCTCAGGCACAAGGTCTCCGTCCTCCATCCCTCAGGCCCCCACTGCACAGGTGCCCCCACCACACCCTGCCCCAGGTTCCCCCACCCACAGATATACCATCCCCAAGATGCTCCGGCCTTCTCCCCCTGCCACTTGCTCTCCCAGCACCACACCCCCCGCTGCGCTTGTCTGTGCCACTGATGTGGTGAGGGTGTCCCCCCCTCTGTCCAACCCACCTTGCCTGTTCCCCATTCTCCTCCCCTGGAGGTAGGCACTGCAGTGGAGTCCACTACCGCCCTGTCTGACTTGGGCACTGCAGTGGCGGACCTGTCCACCCCATCTGCAGGGTCCACTGCAGTTGTGCCGGCACCCACGACATCTGTGTCATGCCCCCCAGTTGTGCCGGCACACACCATGTCAGACACCTCCACTGCAGTTGTCAGTGGCTCTCCAGCACCCACCACCCCTTCCCTGACTCCCCCTGGTGAGCCCTGATCCTGTCCCTGCGGTGCCTGGCCTGCCCCCCGGTTGCCCCTCCTAGTGGATTGTCCCTGGTATTGTGCAGGCATGCGTAGGGTGACATCTGCCAGTGTCACCCTGTTTGAACTTTGACAATGGACTGGCCATTGGCCTTTGCTCTTTTTCAGGACTTCGTTTGGCCTCAACACATATGCTGAATAAAGCAACTTTCTTTTCTCTAGTGCTCATGCTTCAGATGTACATGTTGTTGGTGCAGCTAACCATGCCCTTGCTGCAGTGATGGTGATATCTGGTCTCATGATTATGAAGTGTTACTGTGCAGGAACCCATGTGGTCCAGGGGGAATGTGTCCTATCATGTGGTGTATCCATGTCATCAATAGCAGCATCTGAGGGTGTCATGTGTTCAGTATTTGGCAATGGGTTTCCTACTTACATTGGCAATTTCATATCTGTGGCTTCCACCCCTGCACATCTGTTGTGCCTGCCATCGTTGCATTTGTCTACTTCCCTGACCGTGTTGCCATCTCCAGTGGACATGCAGGTTTGGGCATCAATGGGGAGGGACTCATCCGTGTAGTCAGTGCAACATTGCTATACAAGTGTGTTGGATCTGTGCTGATGATTCCGTTGGCACATCCATGACCAGGCTGATGTGATGGGAGCCCTCATTTGGTGCTAATTGTTGATTGTGTGACCAAGTGCTCAGCTGACATGATGGGGCCCTACTGAGGCAACATATGGCACAGCTTTCCTCACACAGGAGTGGAGTCCCCTCATGGCAGTGTGTACACGTGTGACATTGCCTGCGCCCAAGGTGTGTGTTGTATGTGCATGTCTGTGTGTTCACTTCCATTCATCTGCGCATGCTGTGATCCCTAGTGTTGTACCTGTTTGTGATGCTTGCTGACTTGAGCTATGTTCCCCCAAAGTCTTCTCCCTGTGTTCTCTGTGATGTGGGTGCATGGCACATTACTGGTCATCAGGGTGTCACCCATAGGTGTGTTTGCTGTCAGGGCAGAGTTTGTGTGCTGACGCAGATGGGTCACAGTCAGGTTTCCCTTTGGCACTTGTTGTTTGCCCCTGTCATGTGATTTCCAGTTTGTGTTATCTTTCAGTGATTGTGACACGTTGTGTGTGTGACTGCTGGCACTCCTTAGGGTCCGGGCTGCAATGTTGGTTGTTGTCTATGTGTGTTCTTTGTGGGTGACCTTGGCTTCTTCATTGGTGTGTGACTGTGGCTGGGATCCCATTGGTCGGTGTGGTATTGCCGTCATGTCCATGTACAGCGTAGTGTGCAGTGTGTCAGACATTCAGGAGTCTTGTTGAGTGTCCATGTGTGATGTGTTTCTACACCTTGGTTCCCACCCACCACCCTGGAATAGTAATGGGTGCATGTGCAATGTCACCAGTGCATGTGTACTTCACTGCTGCACATTGTTGGAGGTCGAGGGGTGTGGTGTTGAGTGTGTGCAGATGAGAGTTGTTGCCCGGCTAGTCCCCTGCCTCCATGTTGGCCTTGGCTTACTGGCCATGCTGATTGATTTGTGCTTGTGTAGGTGTGATGGTAGTTAGTTGCTCAGGACACCTGACTGTGGTTCACAGTGTGAACGACATTTAGCTTTGTCATCACAGTGGTATTTTTCTTCAGCCCAGGGTCACCACATTGTGGGGGCCCTGGGGGTGGTGCTGTGGTGTGTCTGTGACTTGCTGTGTCAGTTGTTGTTCCTACGTGCCTGTGTGACATGTGTGTTTTGTGCTCCCTCTCACCTGTCAATGCCTGCTTGCCCACATAGGGGATTTGGATCCATGAGTTACCTTAGTGTGGCAGTGTATGCACATCTGTATGATTGGTATTCAGCTCTCCTCATGTGTTGTGTTGTTGCCTGGGGACAATGGCACCCCCACCCCTCACCTGCTGTGTATGATGACAGTGTTGGTCTGCCTGTTTGTGTTTGTGCATCTGCACCACTGCATTGGCATATCTTGGGTGTGCCATTGGCTGTATGTTGTTTGGTGTGTTTCCCCTGCTGTCCCTGGGACTCCTAGGTCATCGGTCAGCACAGTGATCATGGTTTGTGTGTCCCATTGCTGCCATGGTATGGTATCTGTTCACCTCACATCTGCTGTCTCCACAGGGTATCTGCATTTGTGTGCCCATTGGTGCAAATATGTGGTTCTGCATTCTGATGGTCACTTCTGTCATTGTGTCATTGATGACTGTTGACGGTCTCAGCCACCATGGGTGTTGTTTGTCTGCACATGGCCAAAGGAATGTTTCATTTGCACTGCAGTATTTGGCTCCCCCAATTTATGTTGCAATGGGACACATACACTACTTTGCCACAGATGAGTTTTTGGTTCAGTGACCAGGAATGATCCATGCAGTTTGGCAGTTGCAGCTCTTTCTTTGTCAACAATTACCTTTTGGTCACTGTGATGATGAGGGTGTAGACCCCATTGCCACAATGGTCAAAATGTGCTTCAGCTATGGACCCCACACTTGCCTTTTGGTCACTGTGATGATGGGGGTTTAGACCCCATTGCCACAATGGTCAAAATGTGCTTCAGCTATGGACCCCACACTTGCCTTTTGGTCACTGTGATGATGGGGGTTTAGGCCCCATTGCCACAATGGTCAAACTGTGCTTCAGCTATGGACCCCACACTTGCCTTTTGGTCACTGTGATGATGGGGGTTTAGACCCCATTGCCACAATGGTCAAAATGTGCTTCAGCTATGGACCCCACACTTGCCTTTTGGTCACTGTGATGATGGGGGTTTAGACCCCATTGCCACAATGGTCAAAATGTGCTTCAGCTATGGACCCCACACTTGCCTTTTGGTCACTGTGATGATGGGGGTTTAGGCCCCATTGCCACAATGGTCATGGGCTGCTTGCATTGTGGGTGCCACACACATATATGTGTGGCACATGTGCTAGGGGGTCACATTGTATGTTCAATGTCATGTTCGGTGTTGTAGGCATTTGACACAGCCTGCTCACACGCTTGTCATGGTGGTGGGGGGATGTCTTAATCTTGCATTCCCTAGGTTGTGGTGTGCTTGTTGTGTCATGCATTGTCCATCCTATGAGTGGGGGTGGTAGTAGTGGTAGGCATCCAGCCCCCTGGCTAAGGGTGGTAGTAGTGGTGGGCATCCTGCCCCCCTGGGTGGGGGTGGTAGTAGTGGTAGGCATCCTGCCCCCTGGGTGGGGGTGGTAGTAGTGGTAGGCATCCAGCCCCCCTGGCTAAGGGTGGTGTAGTAGGCATCCAGCCCGCCCTGGGTGAGGGTGGTAGTAGTGGTAGGCATCCAGCCCCCTGGCTAAGGGTGGTAGTGGTGGTGGGCATCTGGCACCCCCTGGCTAAGGGTGGTAGTAGTGGTGGGCATCCTGCCCCCTGGGTGAGGGTGGTAGTAGTGGTAGGCATCCAGCCCCCTGGCTAAGGGTGGTAGTAGTGGTGGGCATCCTGCCCCCTGGGTGGGGGTGGTAGTAGTGGTAGGCATCCTGCCCCCCTGGGTGAGGGTGGTAGTAGTGGTAGGCATCCAGCCCCCTGGCTAAGGGTGGTGTAGTGGTAGGCATCCAGCCCGCCCTGGGTGAGGGTGGTAGTAGTGGTAGGCATCCAGCCCCCCTGGCTAAGGGTGGTAGTGGTGGTGGGCATCTGGCACCCCCTGGCTAAGGGTGGTAGTAGTGGTGGGCATCCTGCCCCCCTGGGTGAGGGTGGTAGTAGTGGTAGGCATCCAGCCCCCCTGGCTGAGGGTGGTAGTAGTGGTGGGCATCCTGCCCCCCTGGGTGAGGGTGGTAGTAGTGGTGGGCATCCTGCCCCCCTGGGTGAGGGTGGTAGTAGTGGTAGGCATCCAGCCCCCCCTGGCTAAGGGTGGTAGTAGTGGTGGGCATCCAGCCCCCCCTGGCTAAGGGTGGTAGTAGTGGTGGGCATCCTGCCCCCTGGCTAAGGGTGGTAGTAGTGGTGGGCATCCTGCCCCCCTGGGTGAGGGTGGTAGTAGTGGTAGGCATCCTGCCCCCCTGGCTAAGGGTGGTAGTAGTGGTAGGCATCCAGCCCCCTGGCTAAGGGTGGTAGTAGTGGTGGGCATCCTGCCCCCTGGGTGAGGGTGGTAGTAGTGGTAGGCATCCTGCCCCCCTGGGTGAGGGTGGTAGTAGTGGTAGGCATCCAGCCCCCTGGCTAAGGGTGGTAGTAGTGGTGGGCATCCTGCCCCCCTGGGTGAGGGTGGTAGTAGTGGTAGGCATCCTGCCCCCTGGCTAAGGGTGGTAGTAGTGGTGGGCATCCTGCCCCCTGGGTGAGGGTGGTAGTAGTGGTGGGCATCCTGCCCCCTGGGTGAGGGTGGTAGTAGTGGTAGGCATCCTGCCCCCCTGGCTAAGGGTGGTAGTAGTGGTGGGCATCCTGCCCCCCTGGGTGAGGGTGGTAGTAGTGGTAGGCATCCTGCCCCCCTGGCTAAGGGTGGTAGTAGTGGTGGGCATCCTGCCCCCTGGCTAAGGGTGGTAGTAGTGGTGGGCATCCTGCCCCCCTGGGTGAGGGTGGTAGTAGTGGTGGGCATCCTGCCCCCTGGTTGAGGGTGGTTGTGGTGGTTGGCATCCAGCCCCCCTGGGTTGGGGTGGTGGCGCGCATTCAGGCCCCTGTGTGCATATGTGGCATTGGTGATGGGCATCCCGCCCCTATGGTGCTGCTGTTGCTGGTGTAAGTATATTCAGATTCCCCGTGTATGTGTGTGATGTGTCGTGTACGTGTTGTATGTGTTTTGTGGTTGGTGTCTGACTTACCTTCTGCGCCGTACGCGTCCGTGCCTGTTCCGGTAGTAGATGTAGAATATTGGTATGATCGGGACGAAGGGATTCATGGTTGGTTCGTGTCGTTCGTCCTTCTCGTTGCTTCGCGTCGTCCTCGTCGCTTGGCTTCGTCCTCGTCGCTTCGCGTCGTCCTCGTCGGTGCTGTGTTCGTCTCGTAGCCGTGGATCGTGTTGTGGCGCGATTCGGAGCTTATGTGCGCCTCTCCCGGATGCTTTGACGTGCCGTGCGTAGCGACGGGTTCGGCGCGTACGGAAGCGCATCGTACTTGTCCGGCCGGACGGGGCTGCATTTTCCCTTCCGTGCGACTCGATTCGGCGTTTCCGGATTCGCCTCGGTCGGAGAACAGGACCTGGTTTGGGTGAGTACGGCTCGGCCGGGATTTTTGCTGTTGTGCGCATCGTACTTGCTCGTTCGGTGTGCTGTACGGATCGGTCGGGAAACTGGCTTTCGCATGGCTTTTTCCCGACCGAATAGTATTGGGTGCGCCTCCGACCGAGATCGGAATCGGCCCTATATGTATTAGTTATTAATTTTAACCATGTTTTAATATTTTTAACTATGTTTCTTTTAATTATATGTATTATTTACTTTATTTACATTATTTTTTCAACATTTTAAAAAACGATATTTTTACAACTATATTTTTGACATCGATATTTTTCTCTCGATATTTTTGTACTTACCATGATGTAGATAGGATGTCGATATTCTTGACTTCGATATTTTGCGTCGATATTTTGCTACTTTGATATTCGGTCCGTGATATGTTGTCAGTGATCCCAGGTATAGGTCGGCCGACCGGCTTGAGGGAAGTCTTGTCCCTTCCTAAGTAAAGCATCTTCCAATCCATTAATGTAAAGGTTAAAAAGAAAGGGGGCCAGAACGCAACCTTGCCTGACCCCCCTCCTGATGGGAAATGCAGCTGTACGCTCCCCATCCAAACCAAGCGCACGCTGGCTGATGCACCAGTATAGAGACGCCTAAGAAAAAGGATGATATACGCATCAACCCCCACAGCCTCGAGGACCTCCCACAGTTTACCATGCCTTACAGAGTCAAAGGCCGCGGTGAGGTCACGAATGCCAAGAACAGTCTTCCCTTTTTTCGCTCTTGTGTATTTCCCCATCAGATAGACAAATTTAAACTTTGGTTCAATCGTTCCCAGCCCTTCCCGGAAACCGTACTGTATATCGGATAAAACCGACTATCCTCTGCCCAATCTTGCAGACGTTCCAAGATAACACGCCCTGCCACTTTTACCATGTTATGTTATATACTCTTATAACGCGCAGAGCTACTCCAGGATGTCCCGGCACGAGTCCAGAGGGGTCACCTAACTGTCACTAGGGAAGAGCTAGGTTTTAAAGTTTCTTGAAGGCTAGTGGGTCTTGGGTATTGCGCAATGGAAACGGAAGAGCATTCCATGCCTGGGCAGCCTTGACGGCCAGGGAACAGCCGCCCATCTTGTGCCGAATGAAGCGGGGCACTTTAGCTAAGAAGAGTTGATGAGCGCAGTTGTCTCCGTGGGACGTGAGAGAAAACCGCTTCTGCAGATAAGCAGGACCATGACCATGGTGGGCTCGATGGGCAATCACCAGGGATTTGAATTTGACCCGATCAGCCCACGGGAAGCCAATGGAGTGTGCGGAGATATTCACGCACACCTACTCCTCTTGGAACTTCCTAGCAGAAGCCTGGCGGCCGCATTCTCAATAACCTGGAGTCTATTCAAGGAGTAACCAGGGATGGCTCACATACAAAAGTGTTAGCATAGTCCAATCGGGAAAGGATCAAAGCACGGATGACCGTCTCTT
This sequence comes from Calotriton arnoldi, assembly GCA_963921515.1. Taxonomy (NCBI): domain Eukaryota; kingdom Metazoa; phylum Chordata; class Amphibia; order Caudata; family Salamandridae; genus Calotriton; species Calotriton arnoldi. Next base: position 23,174 of record CAWUFW010026611.1, read on the forward strand.
TGGCAGGCCTGGGGAGGAGAGGGAGAAAGCTCCTTAATGTTTTGAGGAGGCCAAAGCAGCTGCTAGAGAGCTTCTTTACCTGGGTGGAAAGGAAAGGTTATCCTCAGACCCACCACCCCAGGTTCTTAGCGGATTTACCGTTGGAAGTTGGTAATGGGAACCCAGGAGGCCAGATCGTGTCTCTGAAGCCAGGAGGAAATTTACCATAGAGGAGGATAAGTAAAGATATTGGTCTATAATAGCTGGGGTCATGACGGTCCCCTTTTTAAAAATTGGGACAATAATAGACTCTGCCCAAGTCTTTGGTAGCGAGGCTTGGCAACTAGCATTAATGACCTGAGTTATGATAGGCCCCACAGAATAGTATTGGACTTAAACAGGTCCACTGGGACGCCCGTCTGGACCGGGGCCTTTCCACCCAGACTGAGTGCAAGGGCTATGTTCACTTCCTCCAGAGTGAACTTCAGATCTACATTGTCATTATTTTCTATTACTATATCACTAGATTGCATGAGCGGGGTTTCCTTGTCCGTTATATACCCTTGAAAAGTGCTTAATCCAAGAATCCTCGGATATAGCAGTCTCTATTGAAGGACCATCTCCAGGGAGTAGAAACGGGGCCTTCACTGCTCTCCAGAACACAGCGCTATCTTTCTGTTGCGCCGCACTGTGGATGGCTTCCCAAGCATCATTCCTCATGGCACACTTTCTTTCTTAATGGCCTGTCTAAAGGCCAGTCTCGCCTGCCCTGACATTATTAGAACTTCGGGGCCTGTGAAGCTCCCGCTTTAGATTGGAATATGCTTGTGTGCATTTTGTATTGAACCACCCCGGTTCTTTGACTTTATTACGATGCTGGACAGTTAGTAAATTCCTGACCTCATTTGATATTTCAGAAAAGACGCTAAAATACTGTGTCATAAGAGGCTAATTCACTTAGACAAGTATCAAAGCGGATTTACAAATCATTACCAGTTGTTTGTCACCACAACAGGATCCACTTTCGACCATCGTAAAGTATAACCGTTGGTTTTATCGAGTTTTAGCTTTCTGTGGTACGGGCAGCATTGGCGACCCTTTTAGGCCCGTATAGTGGGATGTTAACCGTTAAACATAGGGGAAAATGGTCGGCTCAAAGAGTTATCACCAACCTTAAAAGAATGTAACCTAGAGGCATGGTTACATGAGACTAACATATAGGAGCCGATTCCGATCTCGGCCGGTAGGGCACCGAATCGGATTCGGCTTAACCGGATCCGATTCGGAGCCCTATTTCCCGACCGATTAGTAGCGCGTCCAGCGGCGGGTCGATGCGTGCGCTCCACGAAATCTCTGACCGACTCGTTCGCAGGACCCGACCGGCTCCGACCGACTCGCACGGGGCGACGCGCACCTCGCAATGGAGACGTTCCCGGCCGGGTAAGTACGATGCGCACCTCGACCGCTCCGACCGACTCGCGCAGCCCGGCTCCAAGGAGCTGTCGGAGCCCGCACTTTGGGGTCCGTGTCGGACCCCCTGGAGCGTAGGCGTGCGAGTCGCACACAGGGGGACCCCTGGGTCCCCCTACACGTGCATGTATGGTGCGACCCGCATCGACGCGAACACGCTGTAGGGGGCGCCCTTGTTCGCGTCGGGCCCATTGAGTCAATGGAGCCCGTGTACGCGTCGTACCACTGGCTCCCATTGGCTTCACCAAGTCCGACCGAATCGAGTCCGATAGCATCGATGCGCACGTGCTCGTTCGGTCGGACTGCTAAGTCCGATTCGGTCGGAAATTTCTCAGGTCCGGCTCGGTCGGGAGATTTCCGGCCCGAGTCGGAATCGGCCCCAGTCTATAGTTTAAGCTAGGCCTCTTCCATTAAAAGTATAAGGCATAGGAACAGGTGTATCCAGTAATTCATTTACAAAACCCAGTTCAGTGCTAAAAAGCAGCTCGTTAAACAACTCCCCCGCCATTGAGTGACAAAAGTGGGTATTGCACAAACCTTCTTCGTTAATAAAACCACAAATTCTGCTATCCTCACAAGGGCACAGAGCACAATTAAAATCGCCTACCAAGATTAACATTATATCTTTAGAGCCAGTATTACATATAGAATTTAAATCATCACCAAGTTTTTTACCACCTTTCTGAGTTCGACTTTTGGGATGTTGTTATAGAGGTTAACCAGAACAATGCATTGTGTTGACCCAAAAACATTTTGACTATCTGGTAATACCTATCCCCCAAATGGGATTCGATTTCATCTACTGCTAACTTGTTAGAAATGTATATAGAAAGCCCGCCCTTTGGCCTCCCCCTAAGCCCTTCACTGCCTGCGTGTGAAATGTTTTAAAACCATTTGTACGCAGTTTGCCTCTATAGACCAGGTTTCCTGCAGACAAAGTATATCATAGTTCACAATGTAGTCGCACCACACTTGATTTTGTAACTTTGTGCAGCAGCCCTGAGATATTAAAGGAGATGACATTCCACGGGGAGTCTCTCAGGGTTGATCAGAGAAGTGGGGAACAAGCTTGGGAATATTAAAGTTATCAACGCAATGTGGCACAAGTAGTTGCGTTGGGTGCTCACAAAGTCGAGAAGAGGGAGCCACGCTCAATGTACTAGCTCCCCTCTCTATAACTTCCTTCGCACAGAAAATTGGAATTGTCCCACCCACTGTTTCAAAAGAGTCTATTCTGGTTTCCTGGACTAATAATTCATCAGCGCAGCACCCAGCTAACCCACTACCCTGTTTTAAATGCTGGTTCTGGGATGCCAGTCAGTCAATATCTTCTAAAGTATTGAATACATCAAAATAATTACTGACTGGAACTGCATACCTGGACTGTCTTGACCCACCAAGTTTCTCTTCCTCTAGGAAATACTGTGGGAGTCTATGTGGTTTATAGAAGAAACCCAGAGGTAAGATGCTTATCCCATTAGCTCTAATGGGCCAGTTGCCTACCCTATCTAGTATAGTTTGAACCAGACCTGGTGACGAAATGTTAATACAATGCAATCCCCAGATAATGACTTGGTAGAACTTCCCACCCAAACAATCCGCTGTGCTGCATCTTAAACTCTGTAAATAGCTCATTAGATATGCCTGTCTTTGCGCTTAATAAATGCAGGGACTTGTTCCTCCAAAGTTGACCAGTGTTCCGCGTCGCCAAACGGCAAAGGAGGAACATTGGCCAGAACAACTGCGATGGTGTTGCTTCAGGGGAAGATGCAGCCTCCTTGGAACTCTCAGATTTCCCATAGCCAAGTCCTGACGTTTAGGGCTACTATTCTGGCCTCCAACTCCGGATATGTAACCCTCCCTGCCAGTGAGGGCCCCTTTGGATCGTCTTGCCCTGTGGGCCTACTCTGTTTCGGGTGAAGTGGCTCCACTTGATTTAATGAAGAGACGCTGCTCTTCTCCCCGGCAACCTGGGCTGGGCCAAGTTGTTAGAATTATTAGAAGGAGAGAGTACTTGTTGAGAAACACTCCCATTCACAGGGTTACCTTCCAGTTGAATTTGAAGTGGGTCCCCATTACTACTAGAAGGTACGGTCTTTATTCTGCATTGACAGGGATCAGGCGGGACTGAGGAGCACTGTTTACTAGTTGTTCCAAGTTAATTAGCTCTCCTCCAATTGAGTTAGCTTTGCATCAGTGGGTTCAAAAGACCTGACACAGACAGTTCTAATTTATTCCAAAGTCCTCCTGCTCCTGGATTAGGGCTGAACTTGATAACGCAGTATCCTTTGGGGTTGCAGTATGTCCCTGAGTAAACTCTCTCTCCAACAGATTTGTGTTTTACGTCCCAACGCCTTAGATGGGGGTTAGTTTGTCTATTGAGGCCCTGCCCTTTCCTCTTCTTAGATGGTGGGGCAAGGCTACTCCCTTGACAGGCTTTAGCTTTCTGACCCCTTGTAGTTACATTTGGCTTCAGGCAGATTGTTAATTGTCTCAGAGACCTCCGGGCGTGGTGATTTCCAGTTCAGTTATCAAAGGATGCAGCATATTTTTTTCATAGGGATTAGCTACTGGATCATTATTAACTGTGGGGCAATCATGGGCATTCGATTTGGAGGAATGTGAGGCTCTAGTGACAATCTACGCTCAGTGAGTGCGATTTCATGAATCAATGCCGACTCAGCCTCTTAGTAAAAGGCATCTAAAGTTCCTACCGCACCCTGCCCTGATATCGATTTACGCTTACTCGTGATTTAATACAGGTTTAGTAAGCCCCAAGGTAACAATGAAATACTGTGCCTCTTGTACCTTATTCGCACAGTTCAGTACATATGTCCTGGATCATAAGATGTCAATAATATGGCCCAGCCCGGCCTCCTTCGGGCTCTGACGGGCTTGGCCCGGGCGCGTCTCGCGCTGCGGGAGACCTGTGCTGGATTTAAGCGCCTCCCGGCGTGAGAATTCACCTGTTGGCGGCGTGTACGTTGCTGGGCAGCCTGGGAAATGTAGTCCGGTAGATCAAGGCTCCCCGCTGTGACCCCGGTCTCTGGTGCTCTCAGGGCAAGTGCGGCAACGGCATGAAACGATCTCCCGTGCTGCGGAAGACCTGTGCTGGATTTAAGCGCCTCCGCCGCAGAGAATTCACCTGTTGGCGGTGTACGCCGTTGGGCAGCCTGGGAAATGTAGTCGGTAGATCGAGGCTCCCCGCTGTGACCCCCGGTCTCTGGTGCGGTCTCTGGTGCTCTGGGCAAGTGCGGCGGCAGCATGAAACGATTTTCAATCTCCTTACAAGTTACTTCTAGTTCCAGCCTGGCGTACTTTGAGAGTAATTCTAGCATGGTCTTGCAGGTCGCCGCCATCAGGAGCAGACCACTCCTCCAATAATTGGGGTTGGGGTTCTGGTACGTGGGAGTAATTAAGATCCGTAACCCACGGGGCACTCTGCCTACTTCCACATAATTGTCCAGGAGGACACTTCCCACCAGCGATTTATTTCCTTACGTAGCAGCCTTTCATAATGTGTCAGCATTTGTTTCACGTTCCCCACTGTTGCCCGGAGCCTGTCGTCCCTCTGTGCGCTCCTCACTGCCATCATCATTGTCGTTTTCGCAAAATAAAGATTTTGCTGCCTCCGTTCTCCCTGCTCTCTTCGTGATTCCACTCCAGGTGTCGGTCAGATCATGGGGGCAACCGCGTCCCTCCGGGTCCTTGGTTGTACAAATTTACAGTTTCTCGATCCTGTATGCAAGAAGCCGCTATCTTTAGCTGGCGCGGTGTCCTGCCAAATCCCCATGACCAATACCTCGACAGCAGTGGCTTCTCAGGCGGTGGGCAGCTTTACCGCACACGCGACCCGCGTTCTGCGGCTCTGCCTGCACTCACCCGTTCGTCGCTCACAGTCCGCTCCAGCTTTCTTCTGCGTTTCAGTGATCTCTGGGACGCGGGATGGGGTCGGCGGCGGAAGTCAGTATTCTGTGCTCGAGAGGAAGTACTCCGACCTTTGACCGAGCCACTTCCACCACTCGGGACCGGTGCGAGGATCGGGCGTCGGATATATATATATATATATATACATATATATATATATATACATATATATATATATACATATACATATATACATATATATATACTATATATACATATATATATATATATATATATATACATATATATATATATATATATATACATATATATATACATATATATATATATACATATATATATACATATATATATATATATATATACATATATATATATATATATATATATACATATATATATATATATATATACATATATATATATACATATATATATATATATATATATATATATATATATATACATATATATATATACACATATATATATATATATATATATATATATATATATATATATATATATATATATATATATATATATATACATATACACATATATATATATATATATATATATATATATAAAAAAATCAGTAGCATGCAATCTGCTTGAATTGGTGAACGTTCTAAAGGCAACGCTATTGCACAGAAAGTGGCCCTGGGAGGCTACTTGACTCCGGCGTGAGCACGACTACCCTAGAGCTGATGTCCTCACACCTCATGTCCAATACCCCCTTCCCCTGACCAACAGCTGCATAGCATCCTCTTGGGCCTGCCTCTAAATTAGTTGTTCCAGCTTTGAAGCCATGGAGCACCAGGTAACTGGAGAGATGAGGTGGACCTGTCCTGGCCACTGGGCCACATGAAGTACAATTAAGCCAGTCTTATTTTACTTTTTAAATTAATATTCATTAGGAATTCAGCCTTTATACGCAAAAAAGCAACGTGTTTTCCCCTCTCTTTGGTGGACCATATTTTGTCAGATATCAAAAACCGACTGAGGTAACCCTCAAGCAAAGGGGACAGGGTTGTCTAGACCAAATTTATAAGCGCTCCTACTAAGACAAGTCAATCTGTCTTTAGATATATGCACCTGTACTTCATGTATAACTGAATGTTCGTGATGTTTAATTCATATCATATTCCTATAAAGACACCCAGTGCCCAGTAGATAGTCGTCTCAACACTTTTGTATTACTATTAACATTTTATATAGTGTGTAAACATCCAAAGACAGATTGACTTGTCTTAGGGGGATGTTCCTTGTTTTTTAACATTTGTGATAGATGTATCTTATATATTTATATTTTTAACTCAGACTTTAGATCAAAGCCATATATACTTTTTCTAAGGTTTTGTGGTCTTCTATTCTGCTTTATTTTGCTGTATGGGTGTATGTATTTAATAGGTGCGAGATTGAATGGTTTTGAATGCTATTGGTGGTAAGTTAATGGTTTAATTTTTTATCAGCGTCAAAGAGCCCCTGAGCTCCACAATGCACTCATTTTCTAGATTGTCATTCGGGCAGTTCCTTCTCTTGTGCCTTATGAAGAACTCACCAAAAGCAAGCAGATTCAAGTGATCCTGATGGGCTCCTTACCACTATGCTTATAGCAAAAGCACAGTGCCTATTCCATTCACTTTTCATTTGTTTTGCAAATCTACTTTAATACATTTCTGTTTTTACATTTATAGAACAAGCATTGCCAAAGCCAATATGTTTGCCTTTTGTACAATGTGCATGCACAGACACACAGATAATACCTAGGAACATACTGATGAGGATCAAACATTCCATGTAAACAATCAAGCACAACCCAGTATACCCACATATATGCATGCAGACATAGAAAACAAAAGTACAAACTCACACACCCCCACACCCCCACACACACCCAGTCGATAAACAGGCACCTTTGCACACAAACCTACAGATACCCATGCACACAGTGCCCAGGTGATAATGAATGAGCCTCTGTTGCCCTAGACAATCAATAACAACCCTCAGTGGTCCTAGGCATTTATAAGCATCAATAGTGAAGACATAATGAACCTGAGTGTCTCTAGGCAGTAATATGCCTCGACAGCTTCCGACAGTAGTGGCGCTCAATGGACCTAGGCAGTAATGAACCACAGTGGCCTCAGATGGCAATGGAGATCAATGCCAAAGGCTGTGCAGACAACAATGTCTCCAAACTGGAATATCTATCTATAGACCTAGGCGTTAATAAGCATGAATAATCCAGGCAGCTAATGAAAATCAAAGGCTCTATGGAGCACTGAGCGTCAATGGCTCAGGTTCCAATGAACCTCAGTGGTCACACAGCAGTAAGGACACTCAATGGCCCCAGGAAGTAATAATCAAAAACTATGACAGATAGGAATGAGCACCAATTGCTGAGGCATTAATGAAGCTCATTGCTCCCAACTAATACGTAAGCCTCAGTATCTTTAGGCCAGGGGTACCCAGCCTTTCCTGTAATAAGATCTACTTTTGTTCAATGAGAAGTCATCCCGAGCTAGTAATAGTAGTGATGTAATGGTGCCCACCCCTTCTAAGATTGTCAGCAGTGATAACATCAGTGCATTAAGCAGGATTGCCATCATTAAAGTAAAAAGATTATCAATTTGGAATGCCCCTATATGGGTAATGCATAAAAGCAGAGCTGCAATACCCCTGGCACCAAGGTAATAATATGAGAAATAAATCTCTCCATCTCAAATAATAGCGTTAAATAAAATTTTAAAATTCAACCATTTTTCTCCAAACAGCTTATGAGTTATGAAAATACACACATTTTCGCCTCAAATACATGCTTTTATACTTTTGGTATATATATAATAATTCAACCAGGCAAAAGCTTCTATAATAATAGGCTGGCTGCACCGGGAGAGCTTCTCACAGGTACCTTGGGAGCTACCCGTTGGAGACACCTGCTTTAGGCAGTCATGAACATCAGTAGCACCTAGCAGCATTGAGGCTCAATGGCCTCAGTTAGTAATGACCATCTTTGACCTCAGAAAGCAGCGATCATCAATGACTTTAAGCAGTAAAGAGCCTCACTTGTCCCGGGCTACAACAAGCATCAGTATTGGCCAAAGGTTTGTCATGTACATTAATAGCTCCAGGCAACAAAAAAGGCTTAATGGTGGCAAAAAATAATAAGGTCCAAAAGCCTGAGATATTAATGAGCACCAATGGCCTCAGGTAGCAATGATCATCATGTTTTTGTGTGTGTGTGTCTGTGTGTGTGTGTATGTGCGTGTGTGTATAGGTTAGAGTGACCTTGTAAGTACAGCAGAGGTGACCAGTCACCCTGCATCTGCCTGAGGAGAATGGCACTACGAGTCTCAAAATCTTTGTGGTGATAGAGCACGAAAACACTGGTGTGACCCATTAGCCAGCCTGCAGCGTGTGGACAGCACGCACAGCTCAGAAACTCAGAGCTGCTACCACTGCTTGTGTTTCAAAGCAGAGTCATGTTCATCTCATGCAATAACTCATAGAGTTATTGAGGTATTGAATGTGCTTTCGAGAGTTAGATTTCTTTGAAAACAGGTTCATGGCCCCATTTGCACCTGTAGACAGGCATAGAAAGGGAACATGATATGGCTCTGAAGATGCATTTTGACTGTGTTCATGTCATGGACCTGCAGCCTCTCCACCTGAGTGCTTAGGTTAAAGATAAGATGCCAAGCATTGTGCCCATGCCAGTGAGGAGGCCATGTGTCAAATCAAATCAAATCAAAT
>CAWUFW010026612.1:0-32256 GCA_963921515.1 Calotriton arnoldi
GGCGGAGTAACACTACGCGGAATTCAGCGGAGTTGAACAAAAACTCAGTGAAACTCCGCTCCATAACTCCATTCCATCTCATCCCAATTAATAAAACAGAAACCTCACATACCTTTGGTAAAACAAGTAACTCTATCTTCACATGCTAAAATGCATATACTCATCTCACAAAATTGAAAATGAAAATATAGCAAGCAGTGAGAGAGGTGATGATTTTGGGGTCCTCCCTAACCTAGGGAGAGTACCAAGCAGATGTCTTGAACACAAAGAGCACATCATGCTGAATGATTTGGTGGTGGTCCCATCCTCCTAGGACCACCCCGAGCACAGTTATGGGCAAAAATACAATCCCAACCAAAGGCCCTGCAAAGCATTATGGGACGAGATTCTAGAGTGCAGTGAATATTATAGTATTAGCTCTCAGCTGAGCCAGGCGTAATCCAAAATGTATGTTCTACCAAAATTCAGGAATCCCAGTATTGATTGCACATTTTTCAATGATTTTGGAGGTTGGAGCAGCGCACACTTTTCTAAAAAGTTAGCTGCCAAGCTCTTCCCTTCACTTGAAAGCTCATATCCAAGAAAAAGGACATTAAGGTGGGCTATTTTTGATTTTTTGAAGTTGAATTTGTAACCCTCAGAGGAGAATCCCAAAACTATGGTGCTCACCCTGGCCAAGTGTTCCTCCAGGTCATCATCCATCAGATAAATATCATCTACATAGGACAATGCCCCTTCATCCAGATTCTGAAGTAACTCAGTTACTCTGGTGGAAAACAACCCCGGGCTGTTCTTATACCCCTGGGGGAGTCGACAAAATTGACCCTGGGACCCCAGCGCTGAGAATGCTGTCAAATATCGGTTCTCAGGCACTATATTTTGGAAGAAAAATCCATTCGAGATATCTGGTGTTGTTTTATATTTTTTCCACACACTGTTATTCATCAATGCGGCACTGTGTGAGTTTTGTACTGCAAATGTTTTTGTGCATGAGTTAAGATGTCGATAGTCTAAAACTACACAATATGAATTGTTGGGTTTCATTACGGGAAACAAAGGATTATTCATTGAAGAGGTGCAAGTTTCAATAAACTCCTGGTATTCAAGTTGATCTAAGATCTACCTGACCTGTTTTTTAGCTTCTTGCTTAATTGGATACTGTCTCTGTGGAGTTGGAGTAGATTTTAATGGTATCACGTGGTGGGTTGATCCTTCATCCCACCCAACGTGGTTGCGGTATAGTGCAGGGGCAAGGGCCACCGCCCACTCCAGTGCGTATGTGTGTTTTAGATATTGGGGAACGAGGTCGGAGAAAGCTGGCATAATTACCGTTTCCCCCTTTGGGCATGCCATAACAATAGAAGGCGGCCAATCTCTTTCTGCTAAAAGAATGTCATAGCCAAAAGTCAGGTTCTCCCAAAAGAGACCTTTATTATTTTTCTGAGTTTGTCCCCCTCCATTTGGAGTGTTATTTCATGTAACCTATGTGGGACACTTTCCCTAGTATCAGGCGTTTCCACCGTGATATTTTAACTCAATTCCACTGTCACCAGAAATTCCATCAGGTTCTGGCGAGCTATTGTTACTTCTGCTGCGCTGTCTAGCATCGTCAGAGCCTATTCCCAGTTCAGTAGTTGAGTCCTCAGAATTCTGGGCATGTCTAACTTTGAGACCTGCTACCTTCTTTTTTTTTTATTGAGGTTTTGCTTTAGGCTTTTCTTCTTTTTTTGGAAGCGTAGCCTGTGCGTTGTGTGTCTCTGGACTTTGTACGCTCTTCTTGTCTGTGTTCTGATAAACCCTGAAAGGAACGAGAGGAACGTGTATCAGTGTCCTGATACCTGTCAGGTTTTCTAATGTTGTCCCTATTCCTAAGGTTATACCTCCTTTCGGAGGGCTCCTGTTGAGGAGACCTACCTCTGGATTGAGATCTGTTCTCTTTATTCTTTTATTGTTTGTTATTATCCCATTTCTTCTTTGAAGAAGCAGGTGCTTGCTTAAAAGCATCCTTTTCAGGACTACCCATCAGTTGAGGTTTTATTGCTCTAGCCCCCAAGCTGTCTCTGCATAATTCTGCATAAGCAGTTTCAATTATTTTAGGTAATTCATGTTCCTGTTGTAGAGGAGTGAACTCCCTTAGGTATTGCCACCGATGCTGCCTCTCCTTTAATATTTTCTAGTATTATAGCTGATACATGGGCAAAATTACCTAGTAATTTCATCCCTAAGTTCAGAGCAGGTTCTGCTCCATACTCGTTCTGTATTTGTCTTAATATATCTGGTATTACTGCTAATGACGGGATACCATGTGTTCTGGTATATATGGCAGCGGAAACTGTGCCCCAAGAGGTGCAATTCTCTATCTGGGGCGTTATCCCCATGGGAAAGCAAATTGTTAACATTCTGTGTTTTTCATGTGGGCTGGTATTTGGAAATACCGCCTCTAGCTGTGTTATTTTTTGAGCCACCCAGAATGGCATTTGTTCACATTTAGTGGGCATTTTACCCATCACTGCGTGTAATGTTTGTGGTGTAATTTTAGTTGTTGATGTTTGAGTCTGACTTGTTGGTTTAGCCGTTGCTGGCTGCACTGTGAGTGTTCTCATCACGAACTGTGTCATGTTTCTGTAAAGTCTTATTAGTTCTTTATGAAGTATAAGTAAGTCTCCTGCTAGCATTGTTTCAATGTCAGAAAGTGGTGTGTAGGCTGCTAATACTGGCCATGTTGCTCTGTCTCTTCTGAGCAGGCATAGTCTTACTTTATTTCTTGTATTGGTGTAGGGCGCCTTTAAACCAGTATAAATGCTCCTGGTAAGTGAGTGGAATTTCAATGTCCTCGTATGGACAATATTTGTTTGGTATTTCATCTTCTGTGTAGTAATGTAATGTCTTTGTTCGTGCATTTGCCTCTGGGAATTTAACCCACGAATAGAACACCTCTGTTCTAAATGATTCATGTGCCTCAATCACGAAGGTTACTGGCCCACCCCTAGCTGTTAAACCATATGAAGCTAGTTTTATGGTGATGGCATTTCTAACATTTTCTGAAAGATGTATAGCATCTGCATCTTCTTCTTCAGCTGAGAGATTTAGTTCACTTATTATTTCATCCTGCTCAGTCATTGTATTTTTGTAAGAAGACTTCTTCAAGGGAACTGAGATAAGGTGTTATGCACAATAGGAACAATGTGTCCTTCAAGCTTAATTAACCAACAGCCAAAACATAGGATTTCTGCCTACTCAGCTGCGGCAGATTTTTGTTCCCTCCCACTCCAGACATCTCTGGGGAAATGTGAGAAGGGGTCTCTGAGAATAGCACAACTGAACTACTCGAATTTGACTGTTAAATAAGTACCCAACCAATGTTGGCGGCACCATGTCGTGTAGTTCCTATAAACCTATATAGGATCTGCGCGTTTAGACAACATACACTGTAGGATTGGTGTACGACTGATTCTAGACACCCCCACCGGGTATGTTGGCCTGTATACCAGCTAGCTCACAGTGCCACTAGAAACTCCTCTTACCAAGGAGAGAGTAGTTCTTGGCAACTATCGAACATGACAACCCTGATCCCTCAGGACCGTGGAAACAGTGTACTACTTTTCGCTCAGTCACTCGTGCTCACTTAGTCTCAGACAGATACACAGAATAAACAATATGGACGTTTTTCAATAAGCATTTATTGAACAGTTGTTATTCTAGTGTAAAATAAGTGTGCTGAAACAACCACTAGGCAGTAACAGATATAAATGATTAGAAGCACTAAGAAAGTAAAAGGATGGTTGATTTCTACCATTTTGCTATAACCATGAATACAGGCAAGTATATAAAATACACAACAATAAAATGCGTACTCCTACGATGCTACCCTAACTAGATGTACCTAAGTGTACCTAGCATGTGTGTAGGTGTTAAGCCAAGAATCCCTCTAGGATAAAGTCAACCATATTACCTGAAGTGAGAGACTGTGGGACCCCGTCTTGGTCTTGAGTTGGACACCCTGCAAGGGATGTTAGACCACTGTGAGCTGGAGTACCTGCATGCAGAAATCTCGAGCGTCTCGCGTCAGTGTGTCGGCAGGGAAGTCCTGATCTCCTCTTTCTATCTCAGCAAGATGTGATGTTTATATACCCAAAGGTCTCCCCGGGGGTTCTACCTTGCTGTGCCACTTGTCGGACTTAGGATGACGTCGGGAATGAACCTTGTACATAGTTATTATGCAGGAGATGGTAGTCCTGCTGAGTTTCTGAGAATCCAAGAATCCTCATGCATAATGTATGAGGCTGTTGTTCAGGGAAAACCCTATGTTCTGTAGGCAGCACCGTAACTAGGTAAAGGGTCAGTCCTAGCAGCCCATTATATATGTAATGTAGGGATGAATATAAGGGAAAAGTTGGGATGTTACCCGAGCCTATATTGGGGTACCTATATGGAATATAACAAACCTGAGCAAAGAGCTACAAATACGCCAATTCCCAAGAGATTTAATTTGCAGGTCCTCCAAAAGGGCACGTAATAATAACAGGGATGCACTTTTGGAGTCTTACCCTAAAATCAAAACAGAGAGGATAGTCTGTGTGAGTACATACAGCCACCTAACGAACACAGTCAATAAGGCTATAAATAAAAACTTGCATATCCTCAATAAGGGAGTCTAGGTCTTCGACACACCTTTGTTCACCCTGAAGCGGAGCAGTAAGCTGAAAGACATTTTGGTCCACACAAGCCCACGAATTGGGAATAGACAAGCGGCCCAACAGTCACTCTGGGGTGGCCCCCCAATTATGAGACATTTTCCTTGTGGATCTTGTTCTGTTTGTGCGTTCACAGGTAGATCTAGGGCTGAGGACACCGTGGCTCTTGATGAAGCACACCAACTGCAATTCATGGGGTGTTTTCTACTTGATTAAGTGCCCCTGTGCCCTCATGTATGTGGGCATGCCCACTCGTAAAGTGAGGTTTAGGATTGTTGAACATCGCAGTTCCATTAGGTGTAAAAAATCTAACACCAAACTGACCAGACACTTTTTAGAGTTGGGGCAAACAGAAAATGATCTGATTTGGGTGGTTTTAGACAAACCCAACTATGACACACAAATGGGCCCTCTGGATAAGATTCTTTTTAGGAGAGAACAACGTTGGGTATTTAGAATAGGCAGCCATAAGAAGGGACTTAATGATGATATCCCATGGTGTTCCCTTTAAGTGAGTGTATCACTAAATAATGTCCTGATGTGAGAGCTGGTCAACCCTTCTTAGGACTTTGTATAAACTCTTCCTTCATAACAGCATTTAAAACTATATTGGTTATACCCACGTGATACAATCTATGAATTACACAACCATCTGCCACATGTCCTAAATTATCTCTTGTATACCATGTCATCCTGAGTGTTGGTTTTTCCCTAGCATGTGTCCCTCAGACGTTATACTACAGTACACACAGTCCAGAGACTGTACTTTAGATAGATACCCTTTTTGCCAGGTTATATCTTCTAAAAGACGATAATTGTGCCCTTGAAACATGATTTGCATGTTATTTACGATGTTTTGGCATTAGGTTCTCCCTTTTTGAATTTACTGCAGTTTTGATTAGTGGTAATATTCTTTAAATCCAACACTGATTTTTCATTTCACTTGGTTATGCCTGCAGCCTCGTCTCCTCTGTTTTCTTCACGGGTGTTTTCTGAGGGTTGTAACTACATCCCCTATACTTCCCGCTACACTGGGTCCGGGGATTGTGACACACAGGTTACTTCCCCTCTATTACACTCAAAGGGCAGCGTCTTCCCGGACCCCATCCCTGCTGGCCCTTCATAGATGCGGCGGTCGAGACGGATCAGGTACAACATTCCCCCCCCCCCGTGTGCCCACACTTCCCAGGCACATTTATCGTGCCGTAAAGAATAATAATGAATAATAGAAAAATCTAGTCTTGCAGTTTGAAACAACGGCGCCCAGTGTGACGCGCTCTGTTTTTGCCCTTTTAATTGAAAGAAGCCTTCATAGATGCATTCCTACCTCCGAGTGTTGGTTTGGGAGTGCTGGCTTCTTATGGCTTTTGGGCCTGACGGACTATGAAGTTCTATGTCATCCCTTGGGGGTTAATGGTCAGTCAATTGTGCAGTAAACATACTAATACCGTCACCCAATGTATGATCTGCTATGCTCGGCCATCCGATTTGGTAATTGGGCGGAGATTAAATACAATTCTCCTCCTTTTAAAGTAATTATTTCTAAGCCATAGGTAGATGAGATTTCACACACAATTCCTTGTGACCACCTCAGATATTTACCAAATCTGATGTTCCCTGGAACTGCTTGGAGAGGCTTTTAGATATAGATATCACATACATAGAGAACATGTGACAAAGACAAGGCTCCCCTAGATTATGTTTGAGTACCCAAAGAACCTTTGTGAGTTGACTATGACTGTAGTGTGTTTGAAGAAATTAATGCAGCAATGATTTAAACTAATTTGTTATGATTCTGATACCACATTTATATACCCTTATAGCTCCGACCCACCATGAAGGGACTGTTGAAGGTGGAGCTAGTTTTATATGTTACAAATGGTAAGGAATGTTGGAGTTAGTTTAACAACTGCATTACACTTGGTTTGCAGTGTTGGTGATGGACACTGGTGGGCGAAAAATGGCAGAATGGTTTTTATTGTTTTCAATTTGGGTTTAGATATTTTTCAGCATCTTGTGGACTTTACTAGATGTTGGTACCACGAGATAGCTGCCATACCAGTGAAAGTATTGTTTTCACCTTTTTACTTTAATCGAAAGCAGAGTGACTTATAGTCTTGGTCCTGATGAATGCTATGAACCTGTCGGTCAATCGAGGCAGAAACATGTCGACCAGAATATAAAATAGGAGAATATGCATATCCCTATTTCACAGTGCTTGTTTTTAATCCTATCCATTGGGGGTACCAGAATAAAAGTTGTCCTCACCCACCAAGAGCTAGTTTTAACTCACACATTAGATTTTTCTGTTTGCACTCTGCCCCTCCCTCCCCAACAGAAATTATAGTGTAGATGACAAAAAAAAACCCTGCTCCTCTCCTACGGGGGAGTTGTAGCCCATACTGGGTACCTTGCGGTCCCAGTGTGAAGAGGGGATCCCATGATGAAGCATGTCACCCTAGGGTGAGTGAGGGTTCTCGTCTTAACACAGTAGTGCTTCCCAGTCCATTATCTTCCTAATCTTTTCTCCGCTTTTCTTTGTTATTATTGCGTGCCAGTGAATGTTGATAACTAGCCCACACCACCTCCTCTGAGTGGGCCTTGACCTGATCTGCCTCACTAACATGAAATAGTCAAGTGCTACAATTGAGTGCTTGGTTCCCGGTAAAGAAAGTAGAGGATCTATTACTTGTGCAGGCCACACAACTTATAACCGAATTTCCTATAATTATTTTGCTGACTTGTCAGTGCAACTACCAAGTAAGTTGTTGAAATAATTAGACATTATCCTCTTTGCAATGATTTGAAGGCCTCATAGATACAGAATAGCTTTATGTAAGCTACAAAGTCCATCCATTGAGGGTGACCTGGGAGTCCCACACTATGAGTTCTATTATATAGCCACTGAGTTACAATGAGTGCTCAGTACGTTTTCGGACAACACTTCACCAGAGATAGGCTATGTTTGGTCAGATTTCTGGAAAGAAGAGCTAGTTGAGTCTGGAGCACTCATTAGGAAATTTTCCCTGGTTATGAGTAATTGCTAGGCCTCACTGGGACAAATGTATAAAGAAGTCATCCACTGAAAAGTTATTTGCTCCAACATACCAATTTAGGTCCTGCCTGAACTGAATGGGTAAGACTGAAAATGAAAATTCTAAGTTTGATCTGTGTTGGAAGGTAGTTAATTAGTAGGTGCAGGTAGGTAACTACAACTAGTCATAACACCACAATCACAAATAAGCTCCCGTCAAGTTCTCAATAAATTAATCCTTGCTCAACCCTTGGTAGCTTGGCTGCCAGCAGACAGGCGTAACTTTGGAGACAGGTGTTTAAAGCATTTTAAAAACAACCATACTTTAAATAAGTAAGACACAACATACAATAAAAATCCAACACCAATGTATAAAAATAGGAAACATTCTTATGATTAAAATGGCACAAAACAGAAAAAAAATCCAATGTAGGGAACTGGAGATATGGATTTTTATAGAATAAATACTTTCTAGAGCCTAAAAAACAAAAGAACCAGCTTGGGACATCTGGTCATCCTTCACCGGGACAGAGTCAAAGTTTCAGGCTGACTGCAATGAAGCGTGGATCAGATACAGTAAGGGGTAGGGCTCAGTCAAGTTTTTACCTTCTGACTTCATCACTTTTTGGGAGTTTCATTTCCCAATGTCAAGTGAGGCTTCTCGTCAGGCCGGCTGCAATTCGACGACGGTGGCTTGCTTCAGTGTGAGGCCTCTGTGAAATTCTAAAGGTCTTGTAGGTCTGGATCTCTCAGTGGTATGAACCTGAATTTCTGGCTGTGTTGCAGTTCAACTTCGGCAGCTTGACTGGTCGGTCAACTTATGGAGCTTTTTCACAAAAATTCTCCAAATGATTCCAAACTTCTGGATCTCCTTCCAGGAGGTCCTTTTAGGCTCTTGAAGGGTCCACAACATGAATACAAGGTTCAAGAAATTCTGAGTTGCTCCCTGGGAAGTTGAGACTACAAGACCCAAAATGCAGCTGACCAAATCCTTCAAAGTCCACTGGACACTGTCCAGCTGGGTTCTTCTTGGTGGAGATGATGCAGATAGAATTCTTTTAACCTGTTGCTTTCAGGAAGTCCACTCCTCAAACTTTTAGAGTTAGGCAAAGTCTTTCTTTTTCTGAAGCCCAAAGCATGCAGCAGAGTCAGTCCTTTAGAATGCAGTCCTCTTGGTGAATGCCAGAGTTTCAGCAGGGCAGTCCTTCTTCGTGTTTCTTCCAGGCAGGGTTCTGAGTTGCTGGGCAGATCGCCCATATTTACCCAACCTTCTGGGCCAGCAAGCAGGGCGGCACTCTTGAAAATGGGGTACAGGGTGCCACCCTCAAAGATGATCCCTTCCCCTGAAGTGTGGCATATTCTTGTCCCAGAAAGCACTGTTCTTAAAAAAACAAAATGGAGAAAATCCCTCCTGGAGCTTCAGGTCTGGCTAACCCAACCTACAGGTGTGGCTAACTTTCCATAACACTCCCCTTCCAGTCCCTCTGCTAATTCAATTATAGGAGCTCCTATCTGTCTGGAGAGGCAGGAAGTAGAGGTGGGCCTGGGTTCTGTCCTAGGTGTCTTTCTCTCTTTGAAGACCAGTTTGGCTACCAGCCCCCTTCCTGCCTTTTGCTCTGCAGCTTGCAGATCTCCTCCCACCGGATGTCTCTTTGTTTCCTTTCAGACCACTTCCCACTTTATCAGAACAGTTTGGCTTAAGTGCATTAAATCTGCTGGGCCTCTAAGCCTACATACCCTACCATATACTAGGGGCTTACTGGTAGGTTGCCATACCAATTGTAAATACACTTAATTGCCATATACCTTTTTAAACAGATCACTGGACCTGGGCCTGGTTAGCAGGGCCGAGGTCACAAATAGAGTCAGTAATAAACAGTATCTGTCAAAAAATGGGGGTGATCAGGGCAAAAAGGATGACTTTCTCACAATTTGAGACAGGGTTTAGGAAACTGGTCGAGCTTTCTGAAGCTGGACTACTTAGGCTATTGTGGAGCTAGTACAGGGCAATACCATACCAGTGGGACATTTTATAACATATTGAATGATTGTTGTGGGAAGATATCAGTCTAAAGTGGGGACAGTTTCAAATTACCCAGAAATACAATGTTGCATGTACTAAAATTTGCTAGACATGGGGAGGAAAGCAGACACACTGTTATTGACATGTTCAAATGTGCTCTGGAAGCTCTTATGGAGAAATGGCGCTGCAATATAGAGAGGGGACTGAGGGCCTGATTTAGACCTCAGTGTTATGGATACTCTGTTGCAATAGCGACTCAGTACCCATACCACCAAGACTGCGGTCCGCTCCCCAGATTTATATGTGGGCAGACCTTTGGTTCAAATACGGTGAGACTACTCCGTCTCTGCTTTGATTAAACTTCTCCGATGGCCCTAATCGATAAGGGCGGCCAGAGGTACACCTCTAATTCCATCCAACTAATTTAGATGGGTGGGATTAGAGGTCAGCTTTCACTGCTTGTCATGTCCAGGAAAACCCTCGAGGTGAAGGGTAGTGAAAACTGCTAAATGATCTCCTCACCAAGGGAGATAACTTCCATGGTGAGAGAAGCATTTTCTTTTGTATTTTCAAAACATTAAAAGAAAACAGTTTAATAGATGGCTCCTTCATGTTGATGGAGCCGTGCAACAAACTTCAGAAAGCATTGGCAGGAACTGCATGATTGTGGTCCCTGCCAATGTTTTGAAAATGTCTAAATTTGGCTTGTGGCAAAGTCTCAGCCTGGCGCATGTTAAGTCAGCTGCCAGGACACCATAGATCACTCTGTCCACCAAATTATAAATCAGGTCCTGAGCGAGGATGATAGGAAACGGATCGCAAGTACACACTAAAGATACCCAAAAATATGCTATTTAAATTATTGTAATTTAAGTTTTTACACAGAAACTAGTACTAAAAGGGTGAGTATCATAAGCAGAATGTGCTGCATCCTGCATTAGATGATGACCGCATAGTCTTGGCTTTCCTGGTTATTTCAGAATATTGCAGATGTTACAAACTCATTGCTGATGTTACAGGAAGGATTAGCCTTATAAAACCTGAAACTGCTGACTCTCAAGAGAAAGAAATCTAGCAACAAGATTTTGAACTTTGCATTAGTGTTTGCCAAAAGATGTACAGCAATTGCTTCGAAGTTAGGCACTGGAGATGAGATTCTGGGAGAACAACATTTTTCATTGGGCTGAGCTTGAAGGCATATTACTTCACAAGGAGAGGGGAAGAATAGTGGGAGGAACAGATTTGGGCCAATCCTTTGGGGAATTACAGAAGGTGCTCACGAGGAGAGTATTGAAGACGGACCCCCTTGAGTTCCGTACAAGGTAAAGTAGTGGTTACCATAGTCTTAGACCTGGCATCTTTTGCTGTGATTTTCCTAGTCTTTTTTCTTCTGACCTCCTGTTTTTTGAGTGTGTGCTGCATTTCATTTTGTGCTGGTTTTAGGACTCTGACCAGTGCTAAAGTGCAAGTGCTTCCTGTGTAAATTGTAGTGATGATTAGTTTAAACGTGTTTGGCATATTTTATTTACTAGTAAGTCCCTAGTAAAGTGCACCAGGTGAGTACATGACCTGTAAATCAAATGCTACTGGTGGACCTGCAGCACTGATTGTGTCACCCACATGAGTAGCCCTAAAAACATGTTGCAGACCTGCCACTGCAGTGTCTATGAGTGCAGTTTTAAACTGCCAATTCGACCTGGCAAGTGCACCCACTTGCCAGTCCCAAACCTTCCCTTTTACTACATGTAAGTCACCCCTAAGGTAGGCCCAAGGCAACCTCATGGGAAGGGTGCAGTGTATTTAAAAGGTAGGGCATGTGCGGTTGTGTTTTACATTTCCTAATAGTGAAATACAGCTAATTTAATTTTTCAGTATTGCAAGGACTATCTTTTTCATGGGGTAACATGGGGATTGTCCTGAAATATGCTTTAAGTGAAATGTCTCATTGGGAGCAGATAGAGATTTGGAGTTTGGGGTCTCTGAACTCACAATTTTAAAAAACTTCTTTTGGTGAAGGTATTTAAATTGTGTGTTGGAAAATGTCAGTTTTAGAAAGTGGGCATTTACTTGCGTATCCTTCTGTGCCTCTGCCAGTCTGTAGAATCCACATTTGGGTTAGGATGACAGTTGGCTTTTTGTGCATTCACTCTAAACAGACACACACAGTGGAGATGAGGTGTGCCTTGCATATCCTGATGTCCATCACCAGGCTGTTGGGCCTTCCATTGCTAAAGTGGTGGGAGGAGTTGTCATTGACACCTGAATAGGCCTGTGCCTATCCTCACACAAATCTGTCTCTCCCCCTGTAGTGTGTCTGGAGCCAGGTCAGGGAAAGGCAGGGTCTTGTTCACTACAAAGAATTTCCTTTGAAGTTTGCCTACTTCAAAGACAGAAACTGGTATGGGTACTGGAGCTGTGACACCATAACTTCAGAACACTTCTGGACTAAAGGAAATTCTGCCAGGAAGAAGAGCTGGATGCTGTAGGAAGGACTGACACTCTGCCTGTTGCTTTGTTGTACCAGTCTGCTGCTTGCTGCTTCTGTCTTGGGAATGAAAGGACTGAACTTTGCTTTCTGAATCCTGCTTCCAAGGCTTGTGCGTGTTTGCCTCCTGTTAAGAAGTCTCAGGACCATGAAGACTTCACCTACCAGTGCCTGGGCTCTTCTGCTGAGAGCCATGACTTGCCAAGTGGTGCCAAATCCAGTTCTGGCCACTTGGAAGTGCAAACTGGTGAAAAAACCCATGCATCTACTCTCAGCACCCGTTTTCTCGATGCAGCACGACTGTGTGGCTGAAAAATTGATACATCACTGTTGTGCGTCCAAAGAATAATGCAGCACGTGAAGTGCTGCTGAAAAGTGATATCTTTACTTGTGTATGTTGGATTTTTGTCATTTTGGTTTTGTTTTATTAGCTAAATATTGGCTATTTTTCTAAACTGGTGTGGACTCATTTTGTAGTGTTTTCACTGTGTTACTGTGTGTGTATGTACAAATGCTTTACACATTGCCTCTGAGATAAGCCTAGCTGCTCATGCCAAGCTACCGAAGGGGTGAGCAGGGGTTATCTTGGCTGTGTGATCCACTTACCCTGACTAGAGTGAGGGTCCCTACTTGGACAGGGTGCATACTAACTAAAGACCCCATTTCTATCACATAAACTCACCTACATATTGCTAAAAAATAATGAGTATAACATTGTATACCTCATGCAAATGAATCAGTTGGATGACCTTGCTAAGACTGGGGGAGGCTGTGGCTTTTGATTTGTATGGACGCTACCCACTTTTTCCTGCATTTAGACCTTGTTATGAATAATCATGTATGAAATAAACTGCCTGGAGCACATCCCTGTGCTATTGTCTGCTTATATTTGTATGTTTCATAAGATCGTAGGACTGAAAGAAACGTTTGATGATTTAAAGGCTCTACGACTCACACCTGCCAATTCTGTTTAGAAAAAATGTTCTTTTGTGATTGCGACGCTTAAAACATGACAAGAATGTAAAATGTTATGTACATATCTACTGCACTCTCTTATGGTTCACTCGCCTATTCAAAAACAATAGAAATGGTTACAAAATGGATGCCCTCAATATGCCAAGGATTATGACTATAATACCAAGGCCACCTTTTGAATGATTTTGTAATTAAAATTTAAATAATATTTTTTGCTAATTTTCTTGGTACATTGAGTTGTTGTTCTTAAATAATGTCTATTTGAAGGTCTAGTATCAGATTTGTTAGACCTGTATGTTGCCTAGCGATTCTTTTTTGCTATCTGCATTTTTCCCTGTCCTAGGAACTACTACTAGTTACAGGGGGTCCCTTCATTTTGTTCATTATATAATACTAAGGCAAACAGCACAACAAGGGTGTCATTATAATGTCATAGATGATAAAAGGTCATAAATGACCACCATTTTTCCAGGCCAGCATTGCATGAAGGGTGGTGACTGGTAAGTGGATGTGTATGCCCACCATATGGCCAAAGGTGCAACTGATATGCCAGGGCCAGCATTTTGCTAGGTGTAGGCACCACAGTGCCCCCAATATGCCAAGAACTACCCTGACTATGATAGGCCCAACATTTTGTGTAGTGTGGGTGCCGTATCCCATGTATGCCCAATATCAAAAGAATTACTCCCAACATGCTAGGGCCTGCATTGCACCGTTAAATTAAGACTCAAAGTCAGACACACACATCCAAACTTTTATGCAGAAAAACTCACACACATAGATGTGCATTCAAGAAAATGCAAACCACATTGAAACTTTTTATTTACCGTCTATGATTCCTGCTCCAGCTCATTCTCCTCTTTCTTACATTCTGCTTCTTGTCTCCTGCTTGCCCATGACCATGAGAAGGGTATTATTTCATCACTGTATCCTCACCGAGTCAGACTGCGCACAATGGTATGGCCCATACACTGTCAGTTTCATTTGCCATATTGCTGTGGGAATAAAAGAGTCTGCCAGACTTGCATTTCAGGCCAGAGCACCACCATCACTTAGTGTTGCCAGCACAATTTCAACTCACCTTACCAAGCGCCAAGGACTACAATCATCTCGATGAGTTTCCATGATTTGGCAGGCAGCAACAGAGTCAAGCGTGTTATATCCTGATGGGTAACACAATGGGTGGCATGATGCATATGGTATTGCCAGGCTTACAGTTTCTGTCACTAACTGGTCAGCAGTCCCCAATAAACACTCTTCCGGAACTCTACTTAAGAACAAGTCTTGCCTTTTTACTATGTGAGGATGAATTTCATTTTGTGGTGGCCCACATCAGTTGTCAACTAGATCTCATCCCACACACTTCTTGTACTCACTTCATTTGGCAGCCTTTGGGTCAGTAAGTCGGTGGCCAGGGCAGAAGAGAAGACGGAGAGTTGTTAGTCAAGCATCTGTTGCACCTACTCCTCCCTTGGTATTCAGTTCTCCTTGGTAGCTATATAAAAGGAAAATCAATCACCAGACTAAGGGGCCGATTCCGATCTCGGTCGGAGGCGCACCCAATACCATTCGGTCGGGAAAAAAGCCATGCGAAAGCCAGTTTCCCGACCGATCCGTACAGCACACCGAACGAGCAAGTACGATGCGCACAACAGCAAAAATTCCGGCCGAGCCGTACTCACCCAAACCAGGTCCTGTTCTCCGACCGAGGCGAATCCGGAAACGCCGAATCGAGTCGCACGGAAGGGAAAATGCAGCCCCGTCCGGCCGGACAAGTACGATGCGCTTTCCGTACGCGCCGAACCCGTCGCTACGCACGGCACGTCAAAGCATCCGGGAGAGGCGCACATAAGCTCCGAATCGCGCCACAACACGATCCACGGCTACGAGACGAACACAGCACAGACGAGGACGACGCGAAGCGACGAGGACGAAGCGAAGCGACGAGGACGAAGCCAAGCGACGAGGACGACGCGAAGCAACGAGAAGGACGAACGACACGAACCAACCATGAATCCCTTCGTCCCGATCATACCAATATTCTACATCTACTACCGGAACAGGCACGGACGCGTACGGCGCAGAAGGTAAGTCAGACACCAACCACAAAACACATACAACACGTACACGACACATCACACACATACACTGGGAATCTGAATATACTTGCAACAGCAGCACCATAGGGGCGGGATGCCCATCACCAATGCCACATATGCACACAGGGGCCTGAATGCGCGCCACCACCCCAACCCAGGGGGGCTGGATGCCAACCACCCTCAACCAGGGGGCAGGATGCCTACCACTACTACCACCCTCACCCAGGGGGGCAGGATGCCTACCACTACTACCACCCTTAGCCAGGGTGGCAGGATGCCTACCACTACTACCACCCTTAGCCAGGGGGCAGGATGCCTACCACTACTACCACCCTTAGCCAGGGGGCAGGATGCCCACCACTACTACCACCCTTAGCCAGGGGGGCTGGATGCCTACCACTACTACCACCCTTAGCCAGGGGGCAGGATGCCCACCACTACTACCACCCTCACCCAGGGGGGCTGGATGCCTACCACTACTACCACCCTCACCCAGGGGTGGCAGGATGCCTACCACTACTACCACCCTTAGCCAGGGTGGCAGGATGCCTACCACTACTACCACCCTTAGCCAGGGGGCAGGATGCCCACCACTACTACCACCCTTAGCCAGGGGGGCTGGATGCCTACCACTACTACCACCCTTAGCCAGGGGGCAGGATGCCCACCACTACTACCACCCTCACCCAGGGGGGCTGGATGCCTACCACCACTACCACCCTCACCCAGGGGTGGCAGGATGCCTACCACTACTACCACCCTTAGCCAGGGTGGCAGGATGCCTACCACTACTACCACCCTTAGCCAGGGGGCAGGATGCCTACCACTACTACCACCCTTAGCCAGGGGGCTGGATGCCTACCACTACTACCACCCTTAGCCAGGGGGCAGGATGCCCACCACTACTACCACCCTCACCCAGGGGGGCTGGATGCCTACCACTACTACCACCCTTAGCCAGGGTGGCAGGATGCCTACCACTACTACCACCCTCACCCAGGGGTGGCAGGATGCCTACCACTACTACCACCCTCACCCAGGGGGGCAGGATGCCTACCACTACTACCACCCTCACCCAGGGGGCAGGATGCCCACCACTACTACCACCCTTAGCCAGGGTGGCAGGATGCCTACCACTACTACCACCCTTAGCCAGGGGGCAGGATGCCTACCACTACTACCACCCTTAGCCAGGGGGCAGGATGCCTACCACTACTACCACCCCAACCCAGGGGGGCTGGATGCCTACCACTACTACCACCCTTAGCCAGGGGGCAGGATGCCCACCACTACTACCACCCTCACCCACGGGGGGCAGGATGCCTACCACTACTACCACCCTTAGCCAGGGTGGCAGGATGCCTACCACTACTACCACCCTTAGCCAGGGGGCAGGATGCCTACCACTACTACCACCCCAACCCAGGGGCGGCTGGATGCCTACCACTACTACCACCCTTAGCCAGGGGGG
Organism: Calotriton arnoldi; assembly: GCA_963921515.1. Lineage (NCBI taxonomy): Eukaryota > Metazoa > Chordata > Amphibia > Caudata > Salamandridae > Calotriton > Calotriton arnoldi. The sequence goes on from CAWUFW010026612.1 coordinate 16,782, forward strand.
CTGGATGCCTACCACTACTACCACCCTTAGCCAGGGGGGCAGGATGCCCACCACTACTACCACCCTCACCCAGGGGGGCTGGATGCCTACCACTACTACCACCCTCACCCAGGGGGGCAGGATGCCTACCACTACTACCACCCTCACCCAGGGGGCAGGATGCCTACCACTACTACCACCCTTAGCCAGGGGGGCTGGATGCCTACCACTACTACCACCCTCACCCAGGGGGGCAGGATGCCTACCACTACTACCACCCTTAGCCAGGGGGGCTGGATGCCTACCACTACTACCACCCCAACCCAGGGGGGCTGGATGCCTACCACTACTACCACCCTTAGCCAGGGGGCAGGATGCCCACAACTACTACCACCCTCACCCAGGGGGGCAGGATGCCTACCACTACTACCACCCTTAGCCAGGGGGCAGGATGCCTACCACTACTACCACCCTTAGCCAGGGTGGCAGGATGCCTACCACTACTACCACCCTTAGCCAGGGGGCAGGATGCCTACCACTACTACCACCCTTAGCCAGGGGGCAGGATGCCTACCACTACTACCACCCCAACCCAGGGGGCTGGATGCCTACCACTACTACCACCCTTAGCCAGGGGGCAGGATGCCCACCACTACTACCACCCTCACCCACGGGGGGCAGGATGCCTACCACTACTACCACCCTTAGCCAGGGTGGCAGGATGCCTACCACTACTACCACCCTTAGCCAGGGGGCAGGATGCCTACCACTACTACCACCCCAACCCAGGGGCGGCTGGATGCCTACCACTACTACCACCCTTAGCCAGGGGGGCTGGATGCCTACCACTACTACCACCCTTAGCCAGGGGGCAGGATGCCCACCACTACTACCACCCTCACCCAGGGGGCTGGATGCCTACCACTACTACCACCCTTAGCCAGGGGGCAGGATGCCTACCACTACTACCACCCTCACCCAGGGGTGGCAGGATGCCTACCACTACTACCACCCTTAGCCAGGGTGGCAGGATGCCTACCACTACTACCACCCTTAGCCAGGGGGCAGGATGCCTACCACTACTACCACCCTTAGCCAGGGGGCAGGATGCCCACCACTACTACCACCCTTAGCCAGGGGGGCTGGATGCCTACCACTACTACCACCCTTAGCCAGGGGGCAGGATGCCCACCACTACTACCACCCTCACCCAGGGGGGCTGGATGCCTACCACTACTACCACCCACACCCAGGGGTGGCAGGATGCCTACCACTACTACCACCCTTAGCCAGGGTGGCAGGATGCCTACCACTACTACCACCCTTAGCCAGGGGGCAGGATGCCTACCACTACTACCACCCTTAGCCAGGGGGCAGGATGCCCACCACTACTACCACCCTTAGCCAGGGGGGCTGGATGCCTACCACTACTACCACCCTTAGCCAGGGGGCTGGATGCCTACCACTACTACCACCCCCACTCATAGGATGGACAATGCATGACACAACAAGCACACCACAACCTAGGGAATGCAAGATTAAGACATCCCCCACCACCATGACAAGCGTGTGTAGGCTGTGTCAAATGCCTACAACACCGAACATGACTTTCAACATACAATGTGACCCCCTAGCACATGTGCCACACATATATGTGTGTGGCACCCACAATGCAAGCAGCCCATGACCATTGTGGCAATGGGGCCTAAACCCCCATCATCACAGTGACCAAAAGGTAAGTGTGGGGTCCATAGCTGAAGCACATTTTGACCATTGTGGCAATGGGGTCCAAACCCCCATCATCACAGTGACCAAAAGGCAAGTGTGGGGTCCATAGCTGAAGCACATTTTGACCATTGTGGCAATGGGGTCTACACCCTCATCATCACAGTGACCAAAAGGTAATTGTTGACAAAGAAAGAGCTGCAACTGCCAAACTGCATGGATCATTCCTGCTCACAGAACCAAAAACTCATCTGTGGCAAAGTAGTGTATGTGTCCCATTGCAACATAAATTGGGGGAGCCAAATACTGCAGTGCAAATGAAACATTCCTTTGGCCATGTGCAGACAAACAACACCCATGGGGGCTGAGACCGTCAACAGTCATCAATGACACAATGACAGAAGTGACCATCAGAATGCAGAACCACATATTTGCACCAATGGGCACACAAATGCAGATACCCTGTGGAGACAGCAGATGTGAGGTGAACAGATACCATACCATGGCAGCAATGGGACACACAAACCATGATCACTGTGCTGACCGATGACCTAGGAGTCCCAGGGACAGCAGGGGAAACACACCAAACAACATACAGCCAATGGCACACCCAAGATATGCCAATGCAGTGGTGCAGATGCACAAACACAAACAGGCAGACCAACACTGTCATCATACACAGCAGGTGAGGGGTGGGGGTGCCAGTGTCCCCAGGCAACCACACAACACATGAGGAGAGCTGAATACCAATCATACAGATGTGCATACACTGCCACACTAAGGTAACTCATGGATCCAAATCCCCTATGTGGGCAAGCAGGCATTGTCAGGTGAGAGGGAGCACAAAACACACATGTCACACAGGCACGTAGGAACAACAACTGACACAGCAAGTCACAGACACACCACAGCACCACCCCCAGGGCCCCCACAATGTGGTGACCCTGGGCTGAATAAAAATACCACTGTGATGACAAAGCTAAATGTCGTTCACACTATGAACCACAGTCAGGTGTCCTGAGCAACAAACTACCATCACACCTACACAAGCACAAATCAATCAGCATGGCCAGTAAGCCAAGGCCAACATGGAGGCAGGGGCCTAGCCGGGCAACAACTCTCATCTGCACACACTCAACACCACACCCCTCGACCTCCAACAATGTGCAGCAGTGAAGTACACATGCACTGGTGACATTGCACATGCACCCATGACTATTCCAGGGTGGTGGGTGGGAACCAAGGTGTAGAAACACATCACACATGGACACTCAACAAGACTCCTGAATGTCTGACACACTGCACACTACGCTGTACATGGACATGACGGCAATACCACACCGACCAATGGGATCCCAGCCACAGTCACACACCAATGAAGAAGCCAAGGTCACCCACAAAGAACACACATAGACAACTTCCAACATTGCAGCTCTGACCCTGAGGAGTGGCAGCAGTCACACACACAACATGTCACAATCACTGAAAGATAACACAAACTGGAAATCACATGACAGGGGCAAACAACAAGTGCCAAGGGGAAACCTGACTGCAGACCCATCTGCGTCTGCACACAAACTCAGCCCTGACAGCAAACACACCTATGGGTGACACCCTGATGACCAGTAATGTGCCATGCACCCACATCACAGAGAACACAGGGAGAAGACTTTGGGGGAACATAGCTCAAGTCAGCAAGCATCACAAACAGGTACAACACTAGGGATCACAGCATGCGCAGATGAATGGAAGTGAACACACAGACATGCACATACAACACACACCTTGGGTGCAGGCAATGTCACACGTGTACACACTGCCATGAGGGGACTCCACTCCTGTGTGAGGAAAGCTGTGCCATATGTTGCCTCAGTAGGGCCCCATCATGTCAGCTGAGCACTTGGTCACACAATCAACAATTAGCACCAAATGAGGGCTCCCATCACATCAGCCTGGTCATGGATGTGCCAACGGAATCATCAGCACAGATCCAACACACTTGTATAGCAATGTTGCACTGACTACACGGATGAGTCCCTCCCCATTGATGCCCAAACCTGCATGTCCACTGGAGATGGCAACACGGTCAGGGAAGTAGACAAATGCAACGATGGCAGGCACAACAGATGTGCAGGGGTGGAAGCCACAGATATGAAATTGCCAATGTAAGTAGGAAACCCATTGCCAAATACTGAACACATGACACCCTCAGATGCTGCTATTGATGACATGGATACACCACATGATAGGACACATTCCCCCTGGACCACATGGGTTCCTGCACAGTAACACTTCATAATCATGAGACCAGATATCACCATCACTGCAGCAAGGGCATGGTTAGCTGCACCAACAACATGTACATCTGAAGCATGAGCACTAGAGAAAAGAAAGTTGCTTTATTCAGCATATGTGTTGAGGCCAAACGAAGTCCTGAAAAAGAGCAAAGGCCAATGGCCAGTCCATTGTCAAAGTTCAAACAGGGTGACACTGGCAGATGTCACCCTACGCATGCCTGCACAATACCAGGGACAATCCACTAGGAGGGGCAACCGGGGGCAGGCCAGGCACCGCAGGGACAGGATCAGGGCTCACCAGGGGAGTCAGGGAAGGGGTGGTGGGTGCAGGAGAGCCACTGACAACTGCAGTGGAGGTGTCTGACATGGTGTGTGCCGGCACAACTGGGGGCATGACACAGATGTCGTGGGTGCCGGCACAACTGCAGTGGACCCTGCAGATGGGGTGGACAGGTCCGCCACTGCAGTGCCCAAGTCAGACAGGGCGGTAGTGGACTCCACTGCAGTGCCTACCTCCAGGGGAGGAGAATGGGGAACAGGCAAGGTGGGTTGGACAGAGGGGGGGACACCCTCACCACATCAGTGGCACAGACAAGCGCAGCGGGGGGTGTGGTGCTGGGAGAGCAAGTGGCAGGGGGAGAAGGCCGGAGCATCTTGGGGATGGTATATCTGTGGGTGGGGGAACCTGGGGCAGGGTGTGGTGGGGGCACCTGTGCAGTGGGGGCCTGAGGGATGGAGGACGGAGACCTTGTGCCTGAGCTGCAGGGTGGTGGCGGGGTCTTGCTCTTAGCACTCCGGGGGACTTGCGGGTGGGGGCCTCAGTCCGTCTGCGCCTGGGGGAGGGTGTCCGGGGGCGAGGGGCACTCTGCTCCGTGTGGGTGGGCTTCCTCTTCCCCCGGGATGCTGGAGCAGCTTCATCGGTGGGGGAAGAGGCCGAGGTCACAGAGGAAGAGCTGCTGTGACTTTGGGGTTGCAGGTGAGGCAAGGGAGGGTGCTTTGGAGGGAGAGGAACTGAGGACTGCGCAGTGCATGTGGATGCGTGTGTGTGTTCCAGGGCCCCATCCCCTGTGAGTCTGGCTTCAGTCCCCTGAATGTGCGTGCGTGTGCGTTTTGTCATTGGCGTGTGTGTCAGTGTGCTGGATGTGTGTGTGCTGGTGTGTGCCTGTGCCAGTGTGTGTGTGCCTGGGATGGGTAAGGTGCTGGGGAGTGTGGATGGAGCAGAGGCAGGAGGGGTGAGGGACCGTTTGAGGAGGGACACTGCTGCCGTCAGGGAGGAGTCCATGGACCTATTGCCCCTCTGTAGGTCAGACATGCCCGATGAGATGCCCTCCATGAACGACACCAGCTGAGTCAACAGCGCGGTGTGCGCATGGAGGACACTCAGCATGGCTGTCTGCCCTACATGGAGCTGGCGAAGGAGGTACACAGACTCCTCACTCAGGGCAGCAGGGGACACAGGGGCAGGGGGTGCGGTGCCTGGCCCAAAGGAGACACGCTCCCGGACATGGGAGCCTCCACGGACCTGGGGAATGGGAGCCGATGGGAGGGCGGTGGTGGTGCTGGTGGTGGCGGGGACAGCAACACTAGCTGGGGTGTGGTGGCTGCTGACACCCGCCTCCACAAGGGAGTCATCCTCCGAGTTGCTCTGGTCCTCAGCTGAGGTGGATGCTGCTGAGGACTCTCGGTGTGGCTCCCCTCGCCCTCCGTGCCACTGGGTCCCTCCGACCACTCCTCGGCTGCTGACCCAGTCTGGCTCTCCGGCTCCTCCTGGTCCGTGGAGCTGTCCCCTTCCGTGGCCGTGGATGTATCTGCAAACAATGGGGAAACAGACAGACATCAGTCACCTGCACCAAACGCACACACCACTGTGAGCACAGCACATTACAGAGCAAGCCCTGGCATCATTAGTTGTACATTGCTAAAAGTGCCCTAATTGAACAGGAGAAGTCAATTGTCAGTCTGATGCCAAGCATGGCACTCACATCCCACATGGCCTTGCACCCATCTGTCTGGTGTCTGTTGGATTGCAACACCCCAGTGTTGACACATGCACCAAGTACACAGTAGTTGGACAGTGCAGAGGACACGGTGTGGACACATCACAGCTCTTGCCACTGAGTCAGTACAGGTTTACGGATGTAAGGGATGCCCAGAGTCAAATAGGAAATGCATGTGATGCATTCCAGCGACAGACACCATGATGCACCCATGTCCTGATAGCCAGCGCCACTATGGTGTGCATGTAGCACATGTCACTCCCCTGCAGGATCACCAATCAGTAGACACATGCCATGGCGGAGGCATGACTGCAAAGTCATACATCACTGTCTCAGTGATGTATGACTTTGCAGCCAGACAACAACACTCTGCACTGTGTCACAATAGTAGGTCATGGGGAATGCAAGTCCTGGAGCTGCACAAGTGCACATGCACATCCCCCACAACACATCCTCTTAACCCTCATCTGTCCAGGTCATACCTATTGGACATATGGGAGACCTGTGACACTACCCTCTGAACCTGAGCCCCTCACACTCTGCTGTGCATGGGGAACAGCTGCCTGAACTTCACATTTACATGCCCCAGTCTGCATGGGCAGCTGATCAGACACCTATGTGTCACACAGAGTATCGTCTCCTATGGTCACATCTCCAGTGGCATGCTGAGCCCCTACCAAGAAACTCCACAGCAGTCCTGGCGACTAATCCACAGCACACTGACACAGAGGCAGACACCTGAGGGGTCAAAACACTGTGCACAATGTGTCCTCTGATACACGGGAGTGGGAGTACAGAGTGTATTGTATGGCCTGGAGTAGGCATGACTGTCCAGCCCCACATGAATGAGGGATGAGCCCTGGACTGTAGGCAGCTGGCTAAGTATGTGTGACACACGTCATATACATACTCCTGGGGCCCAAACATTGTTCCCACCCGCAGCATGGGTGTGTGCCAGGTACCCCAGCCACATGTGGTGGATCAGCTCAGCAATTGGACCACAGATCAAAGTAACACGCTGAATACATGTCAGAATACAGGCATTGTGTAAGCAATGGACCCACCCATGATGCCCACCACAGAGTCAGGGAAACAGATGCTGTCTCCCACCTTGAGTCAAGCAAACTGCAAGGACACAGTCCTAAGTGACAGAATTCCCTGCATGTAAGGGCCACACCTGGGTATCAGATGAGGAGTGGGCAGTGCACAATAGAGGGACATGGCTCCTGGACAACATGACTGCTGTACTGTGGCAGTTCAACCTGGCCCGAGGAGGGCACATAACATGTTAGACAGAGTACACAGTGCAGTCTTTGACTCACCCCCTCCTTGCTGCTCTCTGGCCTTCAGCTGCCCATCCAGGTCTGGAAAGACCACCGCCAGGATCCTGAGCATGTGGGGGTCAGGGTCCGTGTTCCGCCCCTCCTGCGAGGAGGCGACAGCTTCAGCTGGACCCGTGCAATCCTCCGGGTCCAGCCCCGAAGGTCCTGCCACCTCTTTTGGCAGTTGCGGATCCGGGCGCTTGTAGACCCCCACGGACCGGACAGCCCGGACGATGTCCTTCCATATCTCATGCTTCCGATGGGCAGAAGCCTGTCAGGATGACAAAGTGATAAGGCCATTATTACACATGCAACATATCCGTGCATGACACAGTTGCATATACATGTCGCAATCACAGGGGCACATGGTGTACCCAGGCAGTGCACGGCTGCCCATGGACAGTTTTCCAGAAGTCACTACATGGTATCATAGCATGGGGAGTAAAACCCTGTTCAGAAGCACTGTCACTGCACCATACCTGTCCAGTGCAAGTCACTACACACTATGGGGGTGACAACTACTCAGTGAGCCTGCTAGCCAGTGGTGTGCTGACTCTCAGCCTTGCTAGTCAGACAAAATGCACATTCAGAAAGGCAGTGCACAGAACACTCACCTGCTCCCCTGGTGTCCCATACAGCTTGCTGTACTGTGGAAGTAGAGCTGTCCAGCAGGGCCTGGTTCTCTTCAAGGCTGAAGGCTGGGGCTCTCTCCACAGTACGTGCCATTGCAGGGTCCAGAGGGGCAGAGACAGCAGCAGTGCAGTGGCAGATGTCGTCCTGGAGCATGTAGTGCAGGCAAGTGGGCTCTCAGGGGAACATGCAGCAATATATATGTGCTGGAGAGGCAGATACTGTCCCTTGTGTCCAAAGTGATAGGTCCAAGTCGTTTGCATCTTCTGAATCTGGCCAATCCATGGAATAGCAGCACCAAAACACGCCCACAGCATCCTTCAAAATTTCAACTTCATGACATACATGATTTTGCAACATTGTTGTGGGTGACCAACTGATTTTCCAGCAACCGACTCGTTCGAATATTCGAAAACGCGTCCGTTGCCAGGCAAGCCCATTGTCAATGGGTGCGCACCGATCGGTCCATTGAGGTACAACGCGCACAGGGTACAACGCGTACCCGCACACATTGAATGCAATGGGTCGGCCGGAGGCACCGATCGGTCCATTGCAGTACAACGCGCACAGGGGTACTAACGCGTACCCGCACACATTGAATGCAATGGGCCGGCCGGAGGCACCGATCGGTCCATTGCAGTACAACGCGCACAGGGGTACAACGCGTACCCGCACACATTGAATGCAATGGGCCGGCCGGAGGCACCGATCGGTCCATTGCAGTACAACGCGCACAGGGGTACAACGCGTGCACCCGCACACATTGAATGCAATGGGCCGGCCGGAGGCACCGATCGGTCCATTGCAGTACAACGCGCATCAGGGGTACAACGCGTACCCGCACACATTGAAAGCAATGGGCCGGCCGGAGGCACCGATCGGTCCATTGCAGTACAACGCGCACAGGGGTACAACGCTGTACTCGCACACATTGAATGCAATGGGCCGGCCGGAGGCACCGATCGGTCCATTGCAGTACAACGCGCACAGGGGTACAACGCGTACCCGCACACATTGAATGCAATGGGCCGGCCGGAGGCACCGATCGGTCCATTGCAGTACAACAGCGCACAGGGGTACAACGCTGCACCCGCACACATTGAATGCAATGGGCCGGCCGGAGGCACCGATCGGTCCATTGCAGTACAACGCGCACAGGGGTAGGCGAACGCGTACTCCGCATCACTGAATGCAATGGGCCGAGCCGGAGGCACCGATCGGTCCATTGCAGTACAACGACGCACAGGGGTACAACGCGTACTCGCGACACATTGAATGCAATGGGCAGCGGCCGGAGGCACACGTATGCGGTCCATTGCAGGCTACAACGCGCACAGGGGTACAACGCGCACGCACGACACATTGAATGCAATGGGCCGGCCGGAGGCACCGATCGGTCCATTGCAGTACAACGCCGCACAGGGGTACAACGCGTACCCGCACACATTGAATGCAATGGGCCGGGCCGGAGGCACCGATCGGTCCATTGCAGTACAACGCGCGACAGGGGTACAACGCGTACCCGCACACATTGAATGCAATGGGCCGGCCGGAGGCACCGATCGGTCCATTGCAGTACAACGCGCACAGGGGTATCAACGCGTACCCGCACACATTGAAAGCAATGGGCCGGCCGGAGGCACCGATCAGTCCATTGCAGTACAACGCGCACAGGGGTACAACGCGTACCCGCACACATTGAAAGCAATGGGCCGGCCGGAGGCACCGATCGGTCCATTGCTGTTCAACGCATCACTGTACATGTGACTGGCATATGTCAGCATGCCTGTCTCAGATGGACATATGCCAGCCACAGATAGCTCCCAGGGAGTGAGGGGCACACCTACATCACGACAGCCTGTCCAAACCTTATCATAAGGCATGTAAGGCTGCATTTCCTATTGTGTGTATGTTGGTGTACATGTTGTCCTGTGGGTGTCACCTGTGGGCAGCCACCCCCAGGCTGTGCACGTGTTAATGGGGACAGGATCCTGGGTGTTACGTGTACGTGACCACTGTGATGTGCAACTGTTCATATCTGTGCATGTGCCATGGTCACATTTCACAGTGGTGTTTGTGTATGTCATGTCACATACCCCGTGAGTCCCATGTGGGACGGTATGTTTGAGCCAGGGTGTCCCAGTGGCACAATAGTGATGGCCCTCCACAGTCTTTGTGCATGTAGTGTTTACAATGTCTCTGATTTCATGTGCACAATGGGAGACAGTCTCCACATCCACGTTGTGTGTGCATGGACTCTGATGTTGTGCGTGTGTGTCACAGACGTCCATGGCTCTCCTGCCATGGCAAGTGTGGCCACTACCTGTGGGGGTCATGTTTGTTTTGTTGTGGTGTACACATGATACTCCAGGTGATGCCAGTGTCCATGTGGCATTACAGGGTCCCTGGGAATGTGCCTGTCGTTGGAGCTGTGGTGCCTGGGGCACATCTGTCCTCACATGTCACTGGGGGGTGACTGTGACACAGCATCATGATATCCAATGGGCCAACCTGGGACAAATTGATGCCACCTGTAGGACCGTGTTGACAGATGTTGGCCATGTATGTACCATACATGTCGTTCCGGTACTGCACACTTCATGTAGTTGTGCCTCATGATGATGTATGTTGGGATCTTGAGTGTGTTCAATGCCGCATATGTGGGGTGACTGACGATCTTGCTTACTTCTCCTCTGCACTGCAGGGCTCCTGCTGTCCATCGGCCATTCCCAGACCTGGCAACGATGGTGGAACGGGACAGCATCCGACGGTACCGCTTCACCAGGCAGCTGATTGAGGATTTGGCAGTGCAGTTGTCCCCACATTTGCAGCCTGGCCGGCCGTATCCTACAGCGCTGACCCCCAAGGTGAAGGTGATGGCAGCCCTACACTTCTTTGCCACCGGTACCTTCCAACATACTGTGGCGTCTGCTGGTGGGATGTCACAGACCATGTTCAGCCGTGTGCTCCGCGATTTCTTGGCGGCAATGTTGCTCTTCCTGAACCGGTACATCTATTTCCCTAGACTGCGATGCACTCACTGACGTGAAGAGTGACTTTTATGCCCTGGGGAGGATGCCGCATGTCATTGGCTCCATTGATGGGACACATGTGGCTTTGGTACCTACCACAGGCCCAGGAGCAGGCCTACAGGAACCGCAAGCACTACCACTCGGTCAATGCACTGGTGGTGTGTCTTGCAGACATGACCATCACACACGTGTGTGCCCGTTTCCCTGGTTCAGCACACGATGCCTTTGTGATGAGGAGTAGTCGCATCCCCAGGTTGATGGCACAGATGCAGAACCAGCGTGCCTGGCTTGTCGGTGTGTACTGACTTTGTGCCATTGTGTGTGATCTGATCTGTAGTATTCCGCCCACTTTTCCAAGTCAGCTGATGTGCACTTGTCTGTCCGTAGGTGACTCGGGATACCCCAACATGCCGTGGTTGCTGACACCCCTCAGGAACCCTGTGACACCTGCCCAGATGCGCCTACAATGAGGCACATGGTCGGACCAGGAGAGTGATTGAGCGGACCTTTGGTCTCCTGGAAGAGCCGCTTCCGCTGCCTGGACAAGACCGGAGGGTCCCTCCCATATGCCCCTGCGAAAGTGTGCAAGATTATCATCGTCTGCTGCATGCTCCACAACCTGGCAGTGCGGAAGGAGTTGCCTCTCATCCAGGATGACGATGACCAACATCCGCCACCTGTGGAGGATCCTGGCCTGGACCACGATGCCAGTGACGATGATGATGATGATGGTGATGGTGATGTCCGCACACAGCTCATCACCAACTTCTTTAGCTGAATGTGAGTATCCTGAGGTGTCATGTGAATGATGTGAGTTGGCATGATGTGTGGGTGGTGCTCTGGTGCTGTTGGAGTGTGTCCATGGGCTACTTGACTGGATGTGTGTTGCGATGTGTGGTGACAGGTGGGCTGTACTCCCCAACAGTGTTGACATGCTAACTTGGTTCTGGGTGGGTATCTTGTAACATGTATTGTGCATGAGTTTTGCTGTTCTGTCCTGTACTCCATTGCTTTTGACTGTGTGTCATTTCTGTCCTTCACAGGGTACTTTCAGATTCGTTTGGTCAACTGTGTCCACCGACAACGTGATTGCACATCCAGGCTGGTAGCTGTTGTGTCCCTACAGGTGATGTGCGCCACACCCATGGACTTCCTTCTGTCTACAGTTGTTGACTGTGTGCCCGCTACCAGGTGGGGTTACCTTGCATCTGTAGTGGTTACGGCATGTTGCTACTGTGTAATAAACCTGTGCTTCACTTAGTGATGTGCGTTGTCTGTGGTCACACATTTGACTGCCATTTGCTTACTGCACCTGTGGGCTACTTGACTACAACTGGGAATGGGTGTGGTGTCTGTGCATTGCATCCGTCTTCCCTGGCAACATCAGTGTAGGCAATGAGTCAGATGGCCTAGGTGTGTATGTGTTGTGTAGCCCTGGTGGTGTGTCTCCCTCATATGTGTCACGTTGCCTGTACTCACATGCCTGTGTTGTCCTTGCTGTTGCAGTTCGCATACACAGTGTAATTTTGTTGTTCATCATCCCCATAACAGTACCCACGTTGGAATCACGAGCAGAGGCAAGTATGGTGTATTATTGTGTTTATTGTGATACATCTGTGATAATAGTGCATAGGATGGATTGTGCTGTACATGAATCTTGCAATCCCAAGTTCCTAGATGAATAGAAAGTCCAGGTAGACAGGATCCCCAGTATCGGGGCCACAGTTGTCTGACACATTGTTCCAACTTGTACTCCCCATGCAATGTGTGGGAGTAGTGTTGCCATCAACAGGGTGAACAGTCTGTGCACAAAGGCGAAAATCCAGAACAGGTTCAGGCTTCCTGGGAGTTGCGCTTGGCCATCAGCCTCTCACTTTCCCTCCTCGGACGCCACCCCTCTTCTTGGGGGGCCCTCAAGTGCAGGCTGCTGCGGTGCAGGGGACTCTCCGCCAGAGTCCTCCTCCCTCCCTGTGGCAGTTGCAGTTTGTTCGGTACCAGATGTTGTTGGCACACAGGGAGGTGTGGACTGGTTGCTGTTCATCTGGCGGAGGCATTGTAAAATGTCCCTGTGCACCGCCGTCATCTCATGGAGTACATCCCACTTGGACTCCACGCGGTCATGTGGGAGTCCACACGTGACATGTGGGAGTCCACACGCGACATGTGTGACTCCACATGGGACATGTGGGAGTCCAAGCGGGCATGATGGGCAGCCTGCTGCTGTTTGATGTCTCTGAGGAGCCCCACTACCTGGCTGGAGCTCTCCGGTGCTGGACTGGCACGCATCAGCTATGCGTACCAGTTGTGGGTCTTCATGCACACCAGCAACGTCTGCAAGCAGCGACCTCTGTCTCCCCACCCCTCCCACCACCCCTGCTGACATGTGCAGTGTGTGCAGTTGCACGCACAGATAACCCTGGTCCACCTTGGGGGTTGGTGGTGGTGGTGGTGTCCATGGCCCCAGGTTGGTCCAGGGTCACTGCGCTGGTGTTGTTCCTTATTCTGTCCATGTCGGCAGGGATGGTATTCGTGGTGACAGTCGTTGGAGGGTGGGTGCAGGGTGCAGCTGGTGGACCTGCTGGTGCTGCAGCTGGTGGTCCTGCTGGTGCAGCATGTTGACTTGCACCGGATGTGCCAGGTTGTTCTTCATCGTCCGAGGAGGACAGAGGCTGTACGACGACCAGTGAGCTCGGCATCCTCTTGAGCCTGGACTGGGACTCCTCAGCGTCTGCTGCTGTGTCCCTATCATCACCTGTTTTTGGGAGACACAAACAATGTATGTCATGTTTCTGCAGGTATCAGTGGTTGACACACCTGACAGTTGTGACTGTGCCTCGGGTGCGGGCCTGTACATTGCATTGTCCTAAGTCGTCACAGTCAGGGGTTGATATTGGTGTGGCACATTGTCCTGCATTATTTGGGCATTTCTATGTATTCTCTGGGGTGTGAACATGGTCTGCATTGATTGTGTTTGGTTGACAGCCAGACCTCCTTCCCACCCACCCACCCACCCAGTCAGTTATCCCACCATGGAACGTGCTTGCATTGCAGGGAGTGTAAGTTGTCTCTCAGGATGTCAGTCAGAGGTGTCCTGCTGTTTGTTGGTGCACAGTTGGCAGCAGGGCCTTGTGCTCCCCGCAGCAGTAGCCAGTGTCAGCCATCTTGTGAGTCCTTCTCCACTCCCTGTGATGTGAGCATGGTTCAGGGTGGTGTTGATGGGCCAGTTGTGAGGCTGAGCAATGTCTGTGACTACTGACCCCCATCATGCTATTGCCTCCACCCCCTTCCCAGCATGCCCATGCTTCCTTCCCTTTGACTCTGCTTCCCTGTGGGTGGGCTGGCTGTGCTGACAGGATGGCTGCGAGCGCATGTCCTGGCAGTTGTTTGGCTAAGAGTCCCAAGAGTGTCCCTGGTGCTCTCACACAACATAACCCAGGGTGGTGGTGCTTTGTGGGATCTTGTGTTAGGATGGAGGGCATTGCATTCTACCAGGTGGGTACTGTGGAGTTTGTGTTGGGGGGGGGGGGTGTGAGGAGGTGCTGGTGACTATGGTCATGCTGCAAGTCCCCCTTCCCACCCAGCCAGCCGGATATCCCACCATGGAACGTGCTTGCATTGCAGGGAGTGGAAGCGGTCTCCTCAGGATGTCAGTCAGTGGTGTCCTGCTGTTTGTTGGTGGCACAGTTGGCAGCAGGGCCTTGTGCTCCCTCAGCAGTAGCCAGTGTCCTTCACTGTGTGTTGGTGTTGTTGTGGTGGCTACATGTGTGGATGTGTTTGTTAGTTCTATTTGTGCCACTGCCTAGCTGTAGTTGTGGTTGTGTTTGTACATGTGTTGGCACGGTTGGATGTGACTTTTTTGATGGCATGTGTTGTGTTTCTCTGACTGACATACACATTTTGGGATGATTCTGTTCTGGTTGCTGTGTGATTGCTATGGAGTGCATGGTTTGACTCTCCCCTTGACAGTGATGTGTGTGTGTTTTGTGGCAGTATATTTGTACATTTGTTGTGTGCACTCACCAGGCTCTGGGATGTCCTCTAGTCCATATATGCTCACTGGCGGTAGGATGGCCCGCACCTTCTCCTCCCAGGGCCTGAGGTATATTGGCTTGGCAGGAGGGCCACTGCCGGTGTGTTGGCTGTTGATGTGGTCTTGCTTCAGCAGCTTCCGTACCCTCCTGCGCACGTCATACCACCTGTTCTGGATGTCGGTCTTTGTGCGCCTGACATGGTGATTGGGCGTTCACCTGTTGATGATCCTCTCCCACATCTTGGTTTTCTGTACATGGGGGTCTGTTGGACCAATGTGCCAAACAGCTGTGGCTCTACCCTGAGGATCTCGTCTACCAGGACTTCCAATTCACAATCTAGGAACTTGTGATTCTTCTTGGGGGGCATGGTGATGGGTGGTGATGGTGGGTGATGTGTGTGTTGGTGTGCAGGTGAGGGTGTGTGGGTGTGTGTTGTGCTGGGTGTATGTGAGGTAGGTATTT
>CAWUFW010026613.1:0-32256 GCA_963921515.1 Calotriton arnoldi
TACAGGAGCACTTGCACTTTCCCACTGGACAGCAGTGAGGAAAGTGCGCAGAATCATCACACCAGCAAAAACAGAGTCAAAACCAGGAGGTCAGAAAGCAAAAAGTCAGGGGAAACACGCCAAAAGATGCCAAGTCTAACAGGGCCCACCACAGCACATCCCCCACTGCCGGAGGTGACATGATGGCATCCGCACCACGAGACTCAATCATGAGGGGGCTGTGACTTGCGTTGCACTGAGTTAGTGGCACCCGATGGCCTGCATCCGGCACGGGCCGCGGCGATGACTTGCGTTGCACAGAGTTAGTGGCACCCGATGGCCTGCGTCCGGCACGGGCCGTGGGGATGCCTTGCGTTGCACAGAGTTAGTGGCACCCGATGGCCTGCATCCGGCACGGGCCTACCGCCACGTGGCGATGACTTGCGTTGCACTGAGTTAGGCCCACCTGAAGAGCTGAGCGGGTGTGCAGCCTGCGATGATGCGTTGGCCTCGATACGGCGTCCAGCGAATCAAGACTCGAATTGAACTGTGTGCCCTGCTGGACCGCAGTGTACGCGCAGGCAGCAGTCAGCACACACATGACTCCATGGTGCGATGCCGCAGGGTGTGCTGGGGGCCTGTGGCGCGGAAACCAGCGACCGGCTGAGGAGGTTGCACCGGCACGTGGAGGGCCCTCTTGGAGACACGCCGGTGGCTGCAGGTGAGCATTTAGGCCTGGGTGCGCAGGGGTGGGCAGTCATCCTTGAGCGGTGGACCGGTCTGGGGACCAGGGCTGGGGTGCAGCAGGCGCACAGGATCGCGCAGGCACCACCAGTCACGGCAGCGGCCACGTGGCTGGGGGGGGCACCGCCCGGGCAGACACGAGCCTGCATGCGATGACGAGATGTGCGCGGGTTGGCTTGGGACGTAGTCACCTCGTCTCCAGTGTGAATACGGCCGTTGAATGTGGTCAGGCACGTGTGTGTAGGTCTATGGTCACGATATGGTGGACACAGAGGCACACGCAGTAGTTACTGTGGTGGCCATCCCGGAAGTGGACCACGCCCAGGGCCCTGGGCTATTCATTCGCGACATACGCCGGCCAAGGCCGCTCCGCTCAGGCTTACAGGGGGGGACCACATGGCTACATGTCCAAGGTCTTCCACACTGCCTGGGGTAACCTGTTTGCGTCCACTGTCCACTACACTGCATACACCAGCAGTAGATGTCCACATGGACCTGTCTGTGCTCTGCATACTGCTGTCTGTCCAGCACATCTCCGCCACACTTGGCATTGTGTCCTTTCTTATTGCTGGGGCACTTGCCTCCTTCACACATTCTTGGTTCCCACCTCTCCCCACATTCTGCAATTGTGTGGCAGAGGGGCTCTGCCTTTGTGGATGGTTTGTCTACATGTCTGTCCCCTGTTACCACGGTTACTTGTGTTGTCGTGTCCGGTAGTTGGGCCTGTTGTTTGGCATGTTGTATGTAATTTTGTTACGTGTGCTCTCCCACAGTTGTGAGTTGTGTGGTTGTGGAGTTGAGGTGTGTGGTGTGTTCAGTTAGTACTTACCAATGAGCAGTGCATTGCCATGGGTGCCATCCTGGTAGCGCTGGTTGATGATGGACTGTCGGAAGATGTATGTATCATGCACACTGCCTGTGAAGTTGGTGACGACATTGGGGAGCTGTCCCCGGTGGTCCACTATCACCTGCACATTGATGGAATGTGTGTGCTTTCTGTGGCGGTTGTTGTGTGCAGGGTCGGCAGGGGGCACAAGTGGTACATGTGTACAGTCAATTGCCCCCGACACGTGCGGTAAGGCAGCTATGGCGTAGTTCCCTTGCATGGTCTCCAGCTGTTCATGCACAGTGTGGGGGATGTGAAGGTGCAGGGGTATCAAGATGATACAAACCGTGATGTTTACAGGTATGATGAGTCCTGCATGAGGAGACCGTTACAGATGTTTGTGTGGTCGTCACCTTCCTTTTCTTTCCTGCGGAGGTTACGTGCACACGGACTTCTGTTACAGTATGTTTGGACTGGATTCATCATACCTGTATGCATTCCGGTTTGTCCAAGTGCAATACACTGTGCCAGGTTACGTTTGTGACTATGAGGACGCTTGACCATTGTCACCATTTCTCCAACAGGTTTTTGACTACTGATTTCGGGATGTGGAATGGTATTGGGGAGTTCCCGCAGCATTTACAGTTTTTGGATCCACACGTTGCCCTGGTGAAGTTCCCCGTTGGGAATGGAACGCATTGGCTGAGCTTTTCGTCTTGTTGTTTATGTATTTGTAATAAAGTTCTGTTTTTCCACTACCATTGACTGCTGGACTTCATGACCTGGGGGGGAGGGTCCGGGGGGTGGTTGCGGTGGGTGTTGTGGCCCTCTTGGGTCCCCCAGCTGCATGATCAGTGGCTCCATGACATGTGTTGGTCTTCAGATGTGGCTCTAGGCTGGGCTTCCTTTCATGCTGCAGGTTGTCGTCCTGCTTGACACCAGTGAGAGGCAGGTGTTGGATAATCGTAACAAAACTACGATAGCACTATACCTGGGTCTGCTTCTGTGCCCGAAGGTTTAAACTCATATCTGACCGTGGTGACTAATATGCGTCATCGATACGTGCTAGTTCGCTTTAGACTAAACCTTATTCCTTGTATGCTGGGTTTTCCCGCAGGAGTATACACAATGAGGGAACTGCCAGCTTGTCCGTGTGATTGTATTTCTACTCAGTCCAACCTCCATTTTATATTTTTTTGTAAATTTTATATCCCTGAGCGTAAAAAGTACATTTGTCCCATTTTTCGGAAATATAAGTTTGTTCAATGCCGCCCAGCCTTGTGATTTCTTCAAATGTTACCTGACCCATTTGTTTGTTTTTCCCTTTCATCTTTTTTATGTATGTCCTTAGCAAAGCGGAAATCGATCAGTCTGGATAGTGCCCGAAATTGATGATCGCTCTGTTCAGTTTGTAGTTTGCATATCTAAAAGATTATTTTTTTTTAACCTCACTTTTATCGTCTATTTTATCTGTAATTATTGATGTTCTATTATGAAAATGAGATGTTTTACTTGATTGTATGTTTGTCTTTTCATACTTTTATGACCTTATTGTTAAGGCCGAATAAAGTTAACTGAACTGAACTGGATACCTGCTGCTAACGCGCCTTATCGCCTGTTTTTGTCCGGCATCGCAGATCTGGCTTGTCGTTGAGAATATCGCGAAGTGGTGTGTTCGTGTGTTTTTGCACGGGAACGCCTACTCTGCATATCATTAGCGTTAATTGTCGCTCTCATCCGTGGCGATGTGTTTTGCGGCAGCTATCGCGGGAAAACTGGCGATGTCGGCAGTTTGCACCAGCTTGTGAATGGGGCGATGAGTCTATCGCCACTTTTGCGGCGCTAAAGTGCCGATAAATCGGCGATAAGTCCTTGAGTTGTTCCAAACAGGAGTCCCGAAAATATTTCTTGCCCAGGGCCCCAAAATCCTTAGGATTAAACTTGATTAGCACTGACACTGAGAAGGGCCTTCTAAATGGTACTGTCAGCACAAAACTCTTCCAGATGATCATAACCTGGGACCATTTTAAATTACCTTTAATCCAATCTTATGTTGTCTTATATGTTGAGAAAAGTCCCCACTTGCCTCTTACATTGTTTTTATTTCTTATTTTGGTTAGCTCACGCTTTGCACATTATTTGTTTAGTTTGTATTATTCATGTTAGTTTATATTTTTTGCTGTTCATTTAACTTGTTTTTCTTACCTAGTATTTTTCACAGAATTGGATGGTTCACCTGGTCCATGATGATTTGCCATCTTGTCCCCACACCTCAGTCATATTACTTTGTCTTTCTTACTTATACCGGAGACGGATCAACTGACTCGTGCCATCACTTACAGGCTACTTAATATTCCTACCAGAATGGCTGTGCAGCAGAGGCACACAATGGCTGAACTGGCAATGTGCCAAAGGCCAGCCCGTCCGCACTCATCCACACGAGGATCACATTTTCCACAGGCCATGCTGCCAGTTCTTGTGGTCTTACCCATTACCTAAGGCAAGCGCACTATTCTAAGTGAATCCCTCAGCATTCTCACTAACAGCCGACATGGTAAGTCCATGTATAGACATTGCTGCATCTTTTCTTTCTGTGAAGGGAACCTAAGTTAACGTAACAGATGGATTTCATTGACTTTACTGAAACTTAACAGACTCGCCCACCGACAAAGCATTAGCCACTCTGGTTGGTTTTGAATTAAGACATACCAACCATTCTTCAGCCTTGGGAGGTGGCATTTCTCTTCTTGTGCACGACTCATTTAAAGTATCTAGTACAACACTCTCTACTTTTACTATCATTAATTTGTCCGCTTTTTCTATGCAATCCTCATCTCACTGCAGTATCCTGTGAGTCTTGCTTCATCAGTCGTAAAATTAAACTTTGGAGAATTCATGTCTAATGTATTGGTTCCTTATAAGCTGTTTCATCCCAGGTGATGTTATTAGGAGGAGGAGATTGTAATATTTGAGTGTTGGTCAATGGCTTCAGATCAATACAACGTAAGGGTTTAAAAAATCGCTCAGTGTGAGCAACTGGGCTGTTGATCGAGTAGGGTGTTATCGTTGCTCATGCGAAAGCCACAATCCCTGTCAGAGTGAACCACAAAAGTCACTAAATTAACCCGTGTTTAACCCTCTGGTAGCTTGGCACAAATGCAGTCAGGCTTAGCTTAGAGGCAATGCGTAAAGTATTTCTGCAGCACACAAACAGTACTAACATGAAAACTCAACTCAAGAAAAATCTCATAATAATTTAGAAAAATAGAGGAGGTTTTAATAAATTAATTGACACCAAAACAACAAAGATCCAATCAGTAGGACCGGAGTTTGAATTTTTAAAGTTTAAGGTAAGAAATAGAATGCATAAGATTAAAGGGATAACCGTGGACATCAAGCCGCGCAAGACAGGATCAAAGTAAAAAAATATGGCGGACCGCAATGGAGCGCAAGTCACATAAAGTCAGCGCTCACCTTTGGACTTAGAAGAACCTTTAAATAAATGTTCTGAGAAGGTAAAGTTCAGAGGGGCAAGGCTGCAGGCTGTGTCCAAGGTGGAGGCGTCTTCATCGGGGAGCCGCTGGACAAAGTTGCGGTGAAGATTTCTATGTGCGGACTTAGGGGCTCATTATGATGGCGGAAGGACCGCCACCGCCGGGCCGGCGGTGGTGGTCCTTCCACCATCATGAGGAAAATTCCCACCGCCAAATTAGGATGGTGGTGGGAATCACAATGGTTCCGCGGCGGACGGAAAGTCCGTCCGCCATGGTTCCGCAAGGCGGTCCTCTTCCGGCCGCCTTGCGGAACCCAGAACCAGGGCAACATTGCGGCGGTGCCGTGCAGGCACCGCCGTAGGGATTACGGTATCCCTCTCTGCCTGTATTTTTGCAGCGGATATCCCGCCGCAAAAAGACAGGCAGAGACTAGCTTTGGGGGCCCGTTGCGGGCCCCCTCTGTGTGGGGGGGGTGCACTGTGGGGGTACCCATGGTACCCCCCTGCAGTTCCATGCACCAAGTGGCAGGCACCGCGTGGTGCCTGCCAAGTGGTGCAGGGAAATGCGGTGCATGCACCTTTATCATTGCGGACGGTGCTGCAGCCAGCAACACCGCCCGCAATGATAAAGGCCCAGGATGTGCCCGCCATAGTGGTGGGCACATCCTAATTCACCCAGCGGGACCGCCGCCTTACCGGCGGGCAGTCCCAGAACCGCAACGATGGCGGGCGGACTGATGTCCGCCCGCCATCATAATGAGCCCCTTAGTCTCTGTTTTGGAAGTCAAAAATCTCCAGCGGGATGAGGCAGGAGGCTCCAGCCGAGGAGAGTTCCATGAGGCTGGATACCCCTTTGGCTAAAAACCGTTGAACAGGATTTGTTGCTGGTGAGAAGAAGGTAGCAGGACCTACTGCAAAGTCAGGCCTACCGGCTATGCACATAGGCAGATAGACATGCAGGTTGGCCCGTCCTTCCCTCAGTTGTCAGAGCAGTTTTTAGCCAAATATTTTCCAAATCCCAGGTCTTGGATTTTGGCAATCTGGGCACCTTTAGCACCGCATCTGTGGGGCCAGGATTGGAGGGGACTGGAGGGGCACCACTGGGGGCTTAGGACTCACTCAGGCTGGGTCCAGGTACAGGTTGCATATGGTTGGAACCTTCGCTGTCCCTGAGGCTCTGATTAGGAGGCCAGCCCCCTAGGTCTTGGAGTGACTCTGGTAGTCCTGGCTTCAAGTGATGAGGCAGGGCTCAAGCAGTGTAGCTGAACTATGATGGTTGAAGGC
This sequence comes from Calotriton arnoldi, assembly GCA_963921515.1. Lineage (NCBI taxonomy): Eukaryota > Metazoa > Chordata > Amphibia > Caudata > Salamandridae > Calotriton > Calotriton arnoldi. The sequence continues at coordinate 6,327 of CAWUFW010026613.1, forward strand.
AGGCTCCAGGTGCAGCAAAACAGCCTTCTAGAGTACACAGCAGCAGACAGTCCTCTGAGAGCCCTTCTGCAGGTCCAAAAGGTGAACTGAAGAGTGGGTCTGAGGGTCCCATCTTTATACCTGGTGTCTTCTTTGAAGTAGAACAAGTTTCTAGAGAAATCCTTTTGAAGTGCTTGAAGTTTCCTGACTCCTCTGCCCTGGCTCCAAGCTGGCTGCATGAACAATGCAAGGATGACAAGTCCTTTGTGTGAGCACAGTCTATTCAGTTGCAAGTGGGGCTGTGCCATTAAAGAGGAATTTTTAATTACAATCTCTCAGGCACCAAACATGAAATGCGTACTTGTTCTCAATCAAAGGTTAGCACCTATTATATTTAATAAGTCAACCCAATGTTATCCTACAGGAGAGGTAGGCCTCACAGTAGTGAAGAATGAATTTAGGAATTTTTCACTAGCCGAACATGTAAATCTTAAAAGTGCATGTCCAGCCTTCTAATTACAGTGCACCCTGCACTGTGGGCTACATAGGGGTTACCTTAGGGATAACATATAAGGAATAAAAGGGGAGTTTAAGGCTAGGCAAAGAGGTTATATTGCCAGGTCCATGTGGACTGCAATGTCAGGCCTGGAGCATGCTTTAAGGGGCTACTTAAGTGGGTGGCACAATAACTGCTGCAGGCCCACTAGTAGCATTTAATTTACAGGCCCTGGTTATATGGTGTACCACTCTACAAGGGACGTATATGTAAATTAAATAAGCTAATAATGTGTAAGCCAATTTTACCAGGTTTAAAGGAGAGAGCACAAGCACTTTAGACAGGTTAGCAGTGATAAAGTACACAGAGTCCTAAGACAAACAACAATGTATTCAGTGAAAATAGGAGGGGTGAATGCAAAAAGTTTGGGGGAAGGTCACCCTAAGGCTGACAGGTCTAACACTTTGGTGAAAAATTGAGCAAGTCTAAACAACAAAGGCTAATTCCTTCAGCAGGTGTGTGTGGAGAAAGGCCTTCTCCTTAAGACTAGCGGTGGGTGGAATTTGTAATACCGCCTGCGGAATTGGAGGAATTGAGTAATTCCGCATTACTCCATTACTCTTGTACTGAGGAATTACTAATAAATTCCTCAGCTTCTTCCACCGACGGAATTAATCAGCACCAGCACCATTACCAACTTAAGCAATGGCTTCTTGCCTGACTCTGCCATGGACGCTACGATTGCAGGCATTCTTGCATATGTATCCAAACCATGCACAATGCGTTGTTGTGCTCAGCAACCACAAATCCAGCTCGGTTATTGGAGAGGGTGCAGCTATCAACAGATGGCATCAACAGCAAGGCTAGGATTAACATTGGTGTTACCAATCAGAAGCTAGAGAAATTCATACTGGAAGCACTACAGCAACCAATCAAGTGTCTACATTCTTCCTTCCCTAGTCAGCCGATTGGGTGATGCCCAAAGTCTCCCGCACTTGCACTGCAGCCAATCGGCGGCTGTTGGTTCAGTTGGTGCACAAGTTTTGTGTAAGCGGATTTGGCACTAGAGAGGTAGGGCAGACTGTGGCACCAGATGAGAGGAAAGGAGTAAGCTCAGCTGTGGAGACAAGACAGCTGATCCACATTTGCAGCAATATGTTCTGGTGCACAGTGTCTCGAACCAGAGTGGAGAATAGTAAGAACCACCAACATTTCATATCAGCTGATAGGTGGGTTTCTCACTTCTCTGATCTCTATGAGCCCAAGGAAAACATACTACAGGGCACTGAATGTGTTATAATGCCACCTAGGGACTTGCCCTGCTGTGTTACTCTACAACCTGATGGCCCTGTTGTCACCTTTAGCCTCGAAGATACTATGAATGCCATTTTTGCGCTAAAAACAGCTAAGGCATCAGGACCTGATAAAATCCCGGGGGATCTTTATAAATTGGAACCCGAGGTTTGGTCATTTTACTTTAATCTGCTTTCCAATGCCATAGCGAGAGGGGGAGAGATTCCCTATTCTTGGAAAGTGGCCGAGATTGTCACTATATATAAGAAGGGCAATTCATGTGTACCATCGAATTATAGGCCAATCAGCCTAATCGACAATGCCCAGAAGATTTTTGCTAAACAAATCCTTGATAAGCTACACCATTGGATAGACATAAACAACATCATGTCAGATCTACAAGCAGGGTTTTGCTCCAAGATGAGCACTATAGATCAAATTTTCAGATTTACCACATTATATTGGAAATATACCCTATTACAACAGCAGAATCTTTATGTGGCATTTGTTGATCTTAGAGCCGCCTTTGATCTTATCCCCTGTACAAATCTGTGGTCTGTTTTAAATACAATGGGTGTACCGGGGAATTTAATCCATCTTATGTTCCAGCTACACAATAACAACTTTGCCCAGGTACGGTGTGGGCATGCAGGAGAGCTAACTAAGCGTATCCCCATACAGCTGGGTGTACGCCAAGGGTGTGTCCTTGCCCCTACACTTTTTACCCTCTATATAAATGATGTGGTTGATGTCCTGAAAAACTTCAGAAATGACCCCCCTCTACAAAACGGTAATAAGGTACTGATTCTCTTATTTGCAGATCACTCCCTTTTAATTTCCAAGACCTCAGTGGGTCTCCAGCTTCTCGTCGACAAATTTACAGTTTTTTGTGTGTCACGGGGCTTGGAGCTCAATGCCAAAAAAAACAAGTACATGGTTTTTGGCAATGGAGCTGTTAAAAACTCAATCATACGGACTTGGGGAGAAGTACTTGAGAGAGTGAGGAGCTTTGATTATTTAGGAGTCAAAGTAATGGGGAGTATGAAGTGGAATGATCAGACAAAGAAAAGTACACTGCTACTAGAACATAGAGCAAATGCTATTAGTAGGTTATATAAACAAACAAGTTCCCGTGCAGTATCGCCAGCTCTGGAAATTTATCGTGGAAAAGCACAAGGGGCAGCCCTATATGTAGCTGAGATTTGGGGATGTACTGATGCTTCCCAACTCTCTGCTGCAGAAAATGGATGTGCCAGAAGTCTGGTTTCTGTCCCCAGAAGTACACCATTAATTCCGCTGTTTTATGTTCTAGGACTCAGAAGAATTGCTGATCTGGCCGCCCTTAGACCACTCGTTTACTGGATTCGTTTATGGGTCACTCCTGAGCTGAAGGAATTCAGAGATTGCCTTGTTGAATTGTTGAGCATAAGGGGTGCCAAGTCAATACTCTGGGTTAAATTTGTCTCCGACTGGTTTAACAAGCTGGGATTGACAAGGTTATGGATTAACCCAGAAAGAATGTGTAAGACCGACCTTAACATCATAAAATCTAGTTATTGGACTTACATCCAAGATATCCATTTAAATAATTATTCAATTGGTAAACTAACAAACAGATTTTTAGACATAAAGCCGCTTTCTCGTTACGAGGATTTTTTAGAATTCATTTCTTCCCCCCTAGCCAAAAGTCTCTATATCAGTTTTCGATTTGGCACTCTCCCGTTGAGATCAGTAACGAGTCAATGGCACAAGGCCCCCGGCATTAACACTTGTCCGGCATGTGAACTGGCAGATGAAGATGAGGCTCACATATTATTCTTCTGCCCGAGTTACCATGTCCCACACCGGAAATGGATTATTTCTGTATGCCAAAATCTGAAATTAACAAAATATATAGTGGCCCTCAGAATATTAAGGAGTGACACCACTGCAGTAATAGCTATTGCTATGAGCAATTTTTTACTGGTGATATGGCATAAACGTGGTAGACTATTGACTGTGCCCATAAATGACTAGATAAAAAAAATTTAATGACTGTTTTTATCTTATTTATATTGTTTTTACATATACAGCTGGAAGATAGTTTTTATGTATTTTCTATGTATTTATTGCTTGATTTGCACGCAGTTTTGCCTGATTCTTGCTCCCATTTGCACATTAGTAATGGCCAAAGTAGATGATTAGTGTTGTTCTTAATGAATTGTGCTATGACATGTGATGAAATGGTTTTATGATATATCTTTTGTAATGTTTTTATATATGTGCACTTTGATGGGACTTGGTTACCGAATAAAGATCATTACTACTACTATTGAGGTGAGTGTCAGCTGCAGGTTGGCGTTGGCCCTTGACCCTCCCTACAGATTCCAATAAAACCAGGTGCAGCGGTGTAGGAAAGAAACCTCTCCATGCTACACCAAAGTGCATCAAATGGATCAACTCGTTTGACTCTGCCGAACAGAAGCTTCAGTTCTTGGAAGAATTGAACAAAGGGCTGTTTTTGAAATCTCTGAATGTGCCTCGTGTGCAACAGAGGTGTCCAAAAACAAGACATTGTCATGGAAACTTTTCAACGTGTCCCCAAAGCATGTTATGCCTTTAAAGGGCAGATTTTCATGAAATGAGGCTTTACATGCAGGAACACGCCATGAAGGGATTCAAACCCATCCATAGCGACATTTTTTTAAATATTTACTGCTGTGAGCAGAATGATGATTTTCATGTTCTCTCATTTACGATCGAATCAGAAACAAAAAAGCCTCTCTCTCTAAAGACTCCGTAATGTGTCACAGCGTTGATGCTTGTTATTTTTTACAACAAAGATAATTTCAGCTGTGCTTAAATCAGGCTTCTTATCATCCGCAGTTGATGCCTCACCTTCATGGTGCATGCACCCATGTGACAAATGCTAATGTCATGAAATTGCAAAAGGGAAATTGCTTCTTGTCGTTTGATCTCCCTGACTGCTTAAAAGCTGGGTAAAAACACCAAAGCGTACCTTCGAACGGAACGAGGTAGCGTGCAAATAAATCTCTTAGTTTCCAATGAAGTGTACAGGCTACTTCAATTTTCGTCCTGTCTACAGAAGCAAACCAGGGGTGGGCGGAACTCCACAAAATCTCCCAGAGTTTTTATGTAACTCAGTGAAATTCCACGGAGTGAAACTCCACGAGTTCCACCCACCCCTATTTCAGACATTTTTCTAAAACTAGGACCCCCGCAATAACTCAACAATAGAGAAAGATCTGTACTACTGGGTCTGTAAACTAAAGGTAAATACACCACTTTATTTTCATCTTTTTATCTTAAAACTGTGTCTAGCCTAATAAGCCCTGTCTTTCTGATCTACTATGTGTACCAATATATCTATTGCTAATAGCATAGCTGTGAAGATATCATGTTTGCACAACACCATTGTGAAAAATCCAGCTTTCAAGCAATTTATGAAAAAATAAGGAATGTTTATTCAAATACTTCATACATTTTTTTATACTTACAAATTTTAAAAACGAGAAACTAGAGCACAGGAGAGAGTTCTTTGCTGATGAGGTTGAACAGAGGCTGCATGTGTCGTTAGAGTGAGTAGATGGGGTTGGTGTAAAATGCAGATGTGTCTACTACAGTTTTAAGTGTATTGTGTGCTCTTTTGTAGGCCTGCAGATGATGTAGAGTGTAGGATTTTCTCAATTTGCCAAAGTAACTAGGCATTTGTCTGTAAAGACCAGCTAGACTAGTGATTCTGTCTTAAGAACACTTTCTAATAGCCTCTTCATTGTTTCCCACGAGGCAAATAAGATTCCAGCTCAGATGTCTACAACAGACTATTTCGCTTTTGTGTCACAAGAATCATGCACCGTTCCAATAAAGTGGTCAAGATACTTACCATTAGGGTAGAGTGGAATAGCAGTATACTGCTAAGAGTAAAAGCAGATTGGATATGGCCTGATGTAATAAGTTTAAAAACTAACAATTTCTGAAGCTGTGCTCAGGGCAAAAGGATGAATCATTAGTCAAGTGATGGGGTAAAAAGAGTGTCCAAAAAATGTGTAAACGTTGACCCTAAAGTGAGAAATGTTCACCAACGTATGTAGAGTGAAATTATTTTAAAGATGTATGCACATACCTTAAACTAAAAAAAAGAGCTCTAATAGAAATCATCTCTGTATATTTCATACTCATTGAATACTGCCTAGCCAATAGGCTACTAGCTCTGTTGAGTGCTTTGTCTAAAACTTACCCTGCGACGCCTGTGGCAGCATACAGGTCCCCGTCATCAAGTAAGCTAAATATGGTGATGGGCATCTTCATCACAGACTTCATCTGAACAAATTCCGGACAGTCTGATGCCACTGCAACAGCATACCACTTCCCTAGAAGCTGGAAGAGAAGAGACAATCAAAAGACTCCAGAATGCAGACACACCAGAGCTGGAAGATCAGAACCACCTCTGCCGGTGGCCATAAGACAAGCAGAAAACTGCTTCTAAATGAGGCCATGGCAGTATTCAGAACTGGCAGTACTCTAAATACTGGCCCAATAGTTTAGCACAAGAAGAACCTGCAATGTTTTCAGAGTTCCTGTAAATGCTCCCCCATTGATGGATCTGCACAAAATTTGCCATGCAGAAACCAAGTCGCATGAGCATTGCTTTCCTAGAGTTTAATGCAGTTTTGTCAAACTGTCATCAAAGGTGTTGAAAGTTAGACATAACAATAACTATAGAGGGGCTATTGCTGCCACTGTATTGTCTATATAGAGAGAGAAAGAGAGAGCGGGTGAGATAAAGAGAAAGGATACATATTGGGTAATTATTTAATATTGTCCAATACTCCCATTGTGGGGTTCTGGTGACGTCATACTAGTTACTCTTGCACTTTTGAGTAACTTTAATACTTTTGGCTATTCACCGAATCCGACTGTAAAGTTACTGAAATGTGTAAGAGTAAATTACAATTGTAATTTACTCATAAGTGTTAGTTACCTTTGTGATTAAACCCTGCAGTTCATGAATAGCCCCCAGGCCCTTCAATTTGGTGGAGACATGTACGTTACACTTTTGAAGTAAATATAGACTCAGATTTTGTGAATACCCAAAAAAGTAGTAAAGCTACTCTTAGGTGTAAATTACTCAAAAGTGTAAGGAACCTTTGTGAATCTGGCCCTAGGTTTCTAACTGAAACTGATGAAAGTAATACTGGCAGAGATTGTGTCACATAAGCTGCATTTTTTAAACATATTTTACATAACTTTATCACATAATATGATTACCCATGATGCACATCATACTAGCCATGACAATGATAAAGCTCTGCAGTGGTTTGTGACTGTCATTATGATGATGAGATCCTTTTTTCTCTGCGAATGGTAGCATTTGTTCCATATTTCATGGTTCCATGTGATATATGGTTGTTGATACCACAGCATTTTGTGGAATAAAAACACTCATGCGGTGCATAGTATTTATGCAGATGCAATGAATGTATTATCGTATTTATTAACACATTTGAGTATGGGGAGGGACGAGAACTCATGAGAGGCAGCTTTGAATAAATCATGATTCCTGACCCTCCCTCAACAATGGCAATAAACAGCATGTTACACTCTGTGCATCTGCATGTACAGTTTATTCCATGCTATTTTTGATGTATATGCAAAACTAACAGATGTAATCGATTTCCCAAAAATATTTATTAGTACTCATAGGTGAAAGTGATATCCTGCCGTTAATCCACATTATCTTATTAAAGACTGGGGGGGTGTTTAATGGCCCAGTTGTTTTTCTCTGTAAAGTGTCTGCAGCATTGAATCCATGAGAGTCAGCTGTGTCTCTATTATTTCATGCGCCTTCTGCTTTGAGCACTTTTTGTTTAGTTGTTAAAACCTCTCTTATTCTCTGAAACTGAAAGTCTGTAGACAGTTGGGTAGAATATTCTTTTGATTTAGGGTGATTTTTATACTTCGAAAAAAATCACCTGAGTGTCATGAGGTCATATGATTCTGCATCTACATTTTTTCTGAAATAAATACATAAGTGATGATAACTGTCTAGCAGCTGTGGCCGCAGTGTAAGGAGCTCTAACAGGCTGAGCCTTCAGAAAAATGCAGCAGTATGAACATCCTGTTTTGTTTTAAGAACTGTCTTTTGGTTTTTATTTTACCTTGCTACCTTGGAGAAGTGAAATGAAGTCTTCATTAGGCTCTGAACTGTGTTCTGTTTAGCTTTTTCTTTCACATTTCTTTCCACTTCTTGTGTCATGACACTGGTATCCACTTCAGATAATTCTAGCAAGGCTTGTATTTCCTTGTCACATATATTATTTTTTTCTGAAGCAGTTAAGTTGTCTGAAAGCTGCCCTTGCCAGAGCTATTGGAGGATTAGTATGTGTATTTGTATTGATGCCTATGTTGCTTGGGCTTAAGCACAGCAGGGTAGATCTCAAGTGATTTAGGCCCGATTTAGAGTTTGGTGGACATTAAACTCTCTCATGAATGCAACAGAGTACCATGCACGCCAAACCTGTGGTCCGCAAGCCTCATTTAGAGACAGGAGGACGTAAAGCTTTCCATCGATATAGCCGGTAAAGGAAGCCATTTAGGAGTCACTAAAGGTCGCAGCTGTGACCTCTGGCTTGTCCACTGTGACCCCTGGCACTGCCTTTGCGAACTCTGACTTCAGAGGTGGCAAGAACAGTGCATGGAACACAGGAGTGGCTTGTCCTATTGGATGTCGGTTGAGGCTCCACTTTCCTGGTTTTCTGTCAATTTGTTTTTTGCACAATATTAGTTTAATGAAATACAATTAATGGGAATATAACCCTATCTGGCAGCTAAGGTAAGTAAAAAAGGCTTTTAAATGTACGATGTATGTATGCTTGCGAGTGATAGTGTGTGTATGTGTAAGCATGTGTGTGTGTGAGTAAAAGTAAAGGTCTAATTGGCGTGTGATGGTACTTCAACTACCCCAGACATTTTGGTGAATTGACCCCCATGGAGCTGGTGTTGGCTCTGTCGTGGGAAGCTTCCTCTGACAGGCCGATAAAGTATGGACCATAAGATGAAGGGCATTACACCACCCGCCCGCCCAATTTACGATGGATGGTTTGAAGTCTTTTTGTTCTGTGCAAGGAGCAACCTGGTGCAAAGGGACAGAAAAAAAAGAAATATGCCCACCAATCCTGGGAGAAAATTCCCTGGGTGAGGGATTTTTTATTTGTTTTGTTTTGCTTTGGGAGGCGAGAGACGGAAAAAAAAAATAACCCCCACACCCTGGAGGAAAACTCCCAGGGTGAAGGGGGGCTATTCTTTTTCTGTTTTTCTGAAACAATCACTTGCTTTGGAAGGTAGGTTCTGACAAAAAAAACAAAAAAACCTCATTGAATGGCAATCAAAACCGACGGGGGCCGACCGCTATACTTTTTGTACATTGAAAGGAACCAACAGTAACTTTCAGTATACAAAAATGACCGCTGGGCCGGCAGTCATCTCTAAATTTGACATTCCATGTCCATCAGGATGGCTGAGGCAATATCCTCTGCCATCTTTTTAGAAGGTGTACCATCCGTCAAATGCTAAATCAGCCCTATGGCTGGGGTTTAGGCATAACAGGGCAAGAGAACTTTGCATTCTAGAATTAAGTGTGAGGATGTACATTTAATAATATACTTGTTTCAAATAACAATAGGCCTCATTTATTTTCACTAACATGACACATATACATATGCACATTTATTCCTACAGTGGAAAGGTCATATTCCAGTTTATTACCCGAGCAGAAGCACCTTAGAAACAAGTCTTCTGGTTAGAGGCATTTTTAATGTGAATTTTATCTTTGTGCTCAAATTTAACCCTTTGCATCATGGTTTTAGTTAAATAATGTTTTTTAAACAAATATAAATGGAAAAAAATACCATACCATTGTGAGTTACAGACCCCTCCCCACACACAACAATGCAAATAGATTATATTTTATGCTCTGTGTGTGTGTGTGTGTGTGTGTTTATATATGTGTATGGATGTGTGTATATATATATCAAGGCCCGTGAAGGGGCTGAAACGCGTCATGGCGATAACCATGCACCTACAATAAATATTGCTGCACGAATTCGGTGGTCCGTATCCGTTCTTACTAAGAAAAGTTTTAGCAACGGAGTTCTTTGGATATATATATATAATGACAGTGAAAATAAACATCAATGTGGCCTGATAATTAAGCCTGGGCGGGTAACTACGCTCCACCAGCGTAGTTTACATAGTTTTGCCTACTCCGCGTTCCTTTGCGAACGTGGAGTTTAGGCAAAACTACGACTCCGTGGCGGAGCGTAGTTAGCCGGCCCCTCCACCCTCCCAAAGTAATTATAAAGTAATTAAAAAGACACTTACCTGCCGTGGCCGCCTCCTCCTTGCCATGGCCGCTCTCCTTCCTCCTCCTCGCCGTCCTTCTTCACTGATAACCCCTACGTTGTACGTATTGCGAGTGCGCTTGCACACGCGCAAGACGTACAACGTAGGGTTTATCTAAGAAGAAGAACGGTGAGGACGAGGAAGGAGAGCAGCCATGGCAGGTAAGTGCCTTTTTAATTACTTTATAATTACTTTGGGAGGGGGGAGGGCGCGGAGCGAAGTTCCACGGAGTTGTTTATCCAACTCCATGGAACTTCGCGTAGAGGCACTACGCCTTCTCCGCACAGGGTTACTGATAATACACTTGTTTTAAGAGAAACTGTACTAAGAAATACACATTAGCGCATTTATTACTACAGTGTAAAGGTCAAATTCGAGTATATTATCACAGCATATCAAAACTGACATGAGTAAAGCACTTTTTACTTTCTTACGGGTTGCATGTAACAATAACTTTCCTCAGGGAAACAACTCCCCTAATAGTCATGAGGTCTCTTCTGTGTGAATTTACTATCCTGCACAAATATAACCCCTTGCATCTTGGATTTGATTAAGTATCTTTTGTAATAACAAACACAGAAAAAAATACCACAGCATAAACTATATATGCAGAGTATAATATTTTAATTCTTAATATTGTTGAATTGAGTGGAGGAGTATCATTACTCGCTATAGGCTTTTACTAATATGTTTTGTGACCCTCCCTACACTCAACAATGACAAGTGTACATGGGCGTTTGACAATGGGCCAGGCCTTTGGCCACGCCCTGCACCCAACCCACTGTGGACAGCCAAACTCACTGCATATGGCCTGTGCAATGGCGTTGGATACAGGGTCTGCATTTTTTTTAAATCTGTGTATTCAAAATGGGATATATGGATCCAGGGCAAGCTTCCTGCCATGGTGCCTCTTACCTGTGAAAGCTTCCCTGGCTCATGTCAGATTTGAGGATTCTCTACAGATCCTCGACTGATCTTTAAATCTGAAAAGGGTCCTCAAATCCACACAGGAGGCCCTGCTCTGATTCGAGAATCCATAGACCCCATAAGAAAATATATATATTTTTTTTTTATTTTAAACACTTGGGTGGTTACCTTTGGAATTACCCCAAATTGGCTTGGTGGTCAAGGTGTGTTCACATGGCCCCCTTATGAGCCTTTCCAAATATCCTAGAGTCCTGTAATGGCTGCCACATTTTCTTTCAATGGAGAAAAAGCTCTGTCTGCCAATAGGATCTAAGTATTCTTTGAATTCTTGGCTCCCCATATCCCCACTGTCCAAGTTCATGAGGGGGTTACATTTTAGAAGAAGGTATCTTCTTCTAAAATTTAACACCTTCATGCCCAACCTGAGCCCCTCTCAAAAATCACTAACCAGATTTATACCACAACAAAAGAGGCATTTCCTTGAGTAAATTTATAACTCCATGCAAAGATTTGCATCATTCTATACAACTGCTTTTTCCTTGTCAAAAAGCAAAACTTCCCATGGGAAATAAAATTGTGAATTACTGCTTATTCTTGGGCCTGGATTAACGGATCTGCATGAAACATCCCGAGATATATTTTGTTTTTAAAGTTTCATGCAGATTTGTCTAACAGTGCCAAAGTTACACGGAAACAAATAATGACTGACTCACCATAACTACCTGTTGCTACAACTACTAGCAGAATCTGATGTATTGTCAACTCTTACTGTAACAAACGACAGTATCCGAAATAGGGCAAGACTGGAATGGAGTTCTTTAGAAGTGTTGTGTCAGATCCATTTATGAAAATAACATAAATTGTCAGGTGAAGATTGAGGTTCACTTGAAGGGGTGTGTTACACTCATACCCCAATATCCAAGGTCAATAATTATTCAATATAGGTCCATTGGGAGGAATGTGTTACAATGTCATACCAGAATAACTGGGGTGATTAATGATTCAATTGAGTTGTATTGGAAGGAATTTGTATGCGTATGTAATACTGGGGATGAATTTTAGGTGCATTGAAAGGAATAGGTATTTAATAAAAGACTATTTAGGGTATAGGGTTATTCTGGTGTATTTGGAAGGGGTGTGTTATAATGCAATTTCGGAATATCTGAAGTAATTCAGGACTGAATTGAGATGCATTGGAAGGGGTGTGTTTCCTGTCATACTAGATTGTCTGGAACAACTGAAGATTGAACAGAAACATTGGAAAATATGTGTTAGTCCCCAAAGTAGAATATTAAGGGTGTCTAAAAGCAGGGTTGCAGTGCATGGCAAATAAAGTTCTAAGCTGCTGCACTGGAATATCAAAGTTATGCAGTTTAAAACATGCATGGAGATGATGCATTAAGTGGCCTGTCCTGGTCACCTCTTTTATTCCTCACACACCTGATAATTTTCTAAGGTTGAGATATGTGCAGCAGATTAACACAATTATGATAGTTACCTTCTGAGGGTCAAAGTTGCTCATCACTGGAATCTCCATAGCCTGCACCTGAAGCAGGCCTGAAAAGAACAGGCAAAGGCTAATCCACATCGCAGACATGATGGTCTTCAAGGTCTCAAGCTGTCTATGACTCTGGGTCTCTTATGGCTGGAGAACTCTGTCTCCTGAGGCTCAGATGATTGCTGCACCGCATGCTGGACATTTATACATCTCACTACAGGAAGTAAAGCAGGAAGGTTATTTGCTGCCAGTACTTTCTTATGCAACACATTGCACCACTTGAGATACAAGAGATATCTTGATAACCTAATGTCACTTTGATGCTGGCAAATACTTGACTCTGCTTGATAAAACTGGCTTAGTTTCTGGTTGCATGCACTGATTCACAAAAGATCTTAATTTACGGTTAAGTAATTTCCTATATTGATTTCCTGACATAGCCATTCTAGCTTGCCTGCTCCAAATGTGCAAAGCAGATAAAGTGCAAGCCAACTGTAGGTCATGAGGTGATCCCTAACTATTAATTGCAGAGACATCCATGTGAGACACAGAAACATAGGAGAGCAATGTGTGATGGTTTTGATGGTTTTCATATAATGAGATGTCGCATGAGTTTAAAGTGATCACTGGGCATGACAAGGCAGTAGGAAAAATTGTCATAGTATTGAGGTGCAAAGGTGAACTTTACTGAGTAGAAGGAAGCAACTGGAGAGTATGCTATTCATGTCACTGCTAACACTCATATATATTCACATGAGATGAGATGCAGTCAAATTGATCTATTGCTCACTAAAGAGGCAGAGAAGGAGTCATGGACTCAATCTAAGAAAGATTCTGAAGACAGTTTCCTGATCCGTAGTGGTCAAAGCAAGTCATAATGTTTTTCCCCTGTGTCATGAAATTGAACAGATGCATGTTTGGGTCTTGTCTTCAGCCCTTCCAATCCTCTGAACCTCAAGAAATTAGGTAATGTATTGGTAATGTTGCTGTCTGTGTCATGTACTGCTTTGGTGTGTATTCCAGACCACTGCTACCTTCATCTTAAAGATAAGAGCCAAAGCATTAAAATGACTTGCTGCTTTGCCCGGAATGGCCATGTTATGAATGCAAGCAAAGTCTTCCACAATGTCCATAATATAATCCATTAACATGTTCGTCACATTGAATGTGTGGTTCACTTGTCTTTCATGGTGTATCAGATGTTATTCTTCCACGGAGTGTCCTTAGGCGTAAATCCGCCAGCAAGTACAAAAGTGCCTAACCTCTATTGTTGCAGCTTTTGTCATTTATTAGAGTGGTGCGATACCAGAATTTCGATGTTAGATTATTCTTTAACAAAATAGTGCTAATTGCAGTTAATAATAGAAAATCTACACCCAGTGTGATGATATGTTTGTAAATAATATTTAGAACACGATATATATGTACATATAAATTACTGAAAAAACAAATGGTTAAACTATTGTTATAGTTAGGTATGGTAATAAGTTCTTACTTGGCATTAAAAATACCCTTAGAAATTCACAGAAAAAAACAAAGGTTAAAGGGAGGTTATACTCAGGTGAAAATGTTACAGTTTTAAATGAACAAAACAAATGAAATTCGCCAGTTATAGTTATCTCAAGTAACTATAACTCGTGCCCCTAAAGTAACTTTAACTCGCGCCCCCGCCATGCACAGTTTTGTCAATTATGTCATTTCAAATGTTTCAGTGATGTTATCTATGATATCATAGAACATGTCATGAGTGAGGGCTTGACTATGACAGATAAGAGACAGCTTCCCTTTTGAATTTCTCTTTACGTCTTATGTCAATTTTGTATTTAAATCTATTTCTTTCACACGTACATTTATTATTTATACATGTTCCTGGGTGGACAACTGGGTGTATTGTTGTTAGAATGGGATAAGCTGACAATATTTGAACATGGAGGGGCTAGCGTTGCTATAGGGAGCACTTCAGGGCACCTAGCTGCATAAACTATTACCTGGATGTATCTCCCCTATGACCTTTTCGCTTCATTTAGAACATCTGTATGGCACTGAGCCGAATACTAGGATTTTGCCGTAGATGATGGTGGATTTCCCCACCGCTCAGTACGGCCCATACACACCAGACTGGTTTTCACTAACTAAGTCTGGTGAGAGGTTTCCGAAGGCACTATGCCGAATGTAGCCCGCGCTGGAATTACCTCCAGTAGCTGGACAGTTTCTCCCCTTATACTTAATGATGGTAATTTGTACTACCTGTAATAACCCGTAGATTAACTACACTTTCTGAGACACAATAATAAGACTACTTACATTTCTGTATGGCAACATTCATACGTTCCAAAATGAATGCCGTACTACTTAGGTCTGTCAGGTGACTTTAGTACTCTGGAACTTTCTAAGAGTTCAGCCCCTTGCGATATAATTTTGTTTACTCTCCTAGGTGGGACTTTCTTTCAATTTGGTAATTTATGTATGACTCAATACATATCTTCACTAAGGATGTTTATTTGTATGTTTTTTATTATTTACATGTATGATTACTACACTCCAAAATGGATGCCATTTGGCTGGATAATGTGTACTTGGTAGTCCCCCCTTGATTTCCATATTCTATGTATTGCCAGCCATTCCCATGAATCACTGTGTGACCAAGCTTGCTGTGCAAGCGAAACGCGTAACCTGGATTAAAATAAACTTCTGGTACATGCAGACCTCTGAGTAATCGCTTTATTTGAGTACTTAAGAAATTCGCTGTTTGACGCGCTCCGCCAACTTGTTGCGATCCACTGCAGAGGGTGGGGGAAGGCAGAAGGAGCAATCACCGAACAATATATATATATATATATATATATATATATATATATATATATATATATATATATATATATATATATATATAATGCAGTTGCCACTGGGTAGTTGCATGTCAGAATAAACAATACAGAAATATTTTCTAACACACATATATATATATATTACGATTTATAATTACCTTTATATATGTTTGCCTTCACGATATTGTGATAGGCAGTATTTGTGCCACAATATTTTGGCAAGATGAATTTAAAAACTCAAAGTTCTGAACAGTACCTACCTTGATACAGCTTTTCCTGGGGATTTCTCTTTTACTTTGTCCAATTTAAGAGCACTTTTAGATAAAGGCCTTAATTCCATCTTAATATTGCTGCTCAACTTGACAGTCGTGTTCAACAGTGTCACCCATTCTACTCTTTTGTTCAGTGTGCTCAGATGTGGAACCTGCAACAAGCCTTAAAATGGCTTGGATCTTTTTTATCTTGTAAAACTCAGCCAATTTTAATGTCTCCTTTCTGAATCTGCGGTCACCTCCTAGAATTGTGCCATTCCACAGAGATCTTCTCTTAGTCTGGCATTATTTAATGTCTATGTGACCCTTTAGGCATCCTTGAGATGTGTATTCAGCTTTGACATTGACATTGTATCAAAACCCATCCACATTAAGATCATGCTTTCCATCACAGATAAACCTGATACCACCCAAAGTAAATTGTGTTCCTCCATGAAAGGAGTAGCTTCCTGGATGAAAACTATTTGCCTATAACTTAAAGCAGGCAAAAATGAGTGTAGGAATTGACCATCATTTGAGTGGTGTACACCCAGACTTTGACAGTTTTTGCTGGCTGTAGAACTCTGTGTATGTTACACCTGCTAACCAGTGGTAAAGTGCCTCTGCTTCTCCTTTAAAGTTAATGAAATCTGTATACACTTGATTGGCATATTTATCTTACTTTTTTTAACCATTTTTATTGTTTTCATCATGACATACAATATTAAGACAACTGGCAATGGAAAGCACTGTCATGTTCAGAGCAGTTCATCTGAATACAATATTGCAGTAAGGAAATAATGGTGCGACATATGGTAATAATAACAATCAAACTGCAGACCACAACCTTTGTCCTTCTAGGCTCCAATCACAGTGGGCCTCTTTTTGACATTACAGTATCAAATCCTACTTGAGTGACAGTTTTAAATATAACACTTGGGGTGTATTTCAAAGTGTGAGAACGAGATGCCTAAACAATTCTTGTGTATCCACTGTCTGGTTGCTGGAAACCCTGCTTTGTTCTACCAGACTCTATCATTGGGTTTACTGAGGGCACAGTGACTGCTTCAAACAGGATTTTAGTGTTAGATGTGGGAGGAAGCACAGATTACCATTGTACACTCCCCAGACACACCACCAGCCCTCGGAGCTCATGTTTACAGTGGTGAAGACTTTTGCCATCTTGAAAATGCACAAAGTGGGTGAAGTTCTCCCCAGGAAGATTTACTGCTTTGGTTAGGGCATGCCCAGGAGTCATTGCCACCCACTAGTTTGTGCCAGGCATAATTGTGTCATCTCCATGCACCCACTCCAGAACAATCCTGGACCAATGGAAGATCAGAAGAGGACTAAATTGGCTGTCTGAGACCAATGAAGAGCCTGGAAGACTGGACATGATCTCCCTCTTGTACCCATGAAATAGAAGGGGACTTCATGGGTCATGAGGCTGGCCTCCTTTAAAACTACAGGGACACAACAAGCTAAAAGAGGCAGTTTCCTGCAACTGCCCCTCTGACCAGTGGCAACTGGAACTGGACTGGACCCTACTATTGGCTTCTGTCTGGCAAACTGTGAGTATCTAAGTGCATACCCTGATGTTCTGGGAGGCTTTAGAAGTGCACTCCTGTGGTGCATTGCGACATGAAGGAGAAAAGTGACAAGGTAAAATATTTGAAAAGGATGAACCTGGTTGATGTACCCGATCCATGCTCCATTGCAGTCAGCTTCAAAGTTTGCCTAGGTCCCAGTATACGTGACCAATGACTATCATTGGTTCTTTGTTCTTCTTGACGCTTTATTTACTGAAAGCTTTAAAAACTCATATTTCCGGTTCCCCTTATTGAATTTTTGTAATTTTGGTGTCATTTGATTACATTTTAATAAATTTTTCTAATTTGTTTTGAGACTATTATTAATTTGCAAGTTTATTACTGTTTTAATGATAAATAAATACTTTACATATTGTCTAGTGGAGAAGTGTGGCTCAATGGTTAGAGCGGCAGACCCTGATGCAGAGATCTGGCCCGGGACCAGGGTTCAATTCCCGCCTCGGCGGGTCTTGGGCTCAATTTCCTCGGACCTGATAATTCTCGCCTCGGTGCCTATTCTAATCATGGGTCCCACTCTGCAACTCTGGGCAATAGCTTGCTTAATCTCCACAACGGCCCCAACAGCGCTGGGATGCCTGGCTTCACCCTGGGGGTGCCCAGGAGTGGACATTTCACAGGGAAAAGCCAGGAAGGGTTCCACAGCGGTATGCGTACAGCGCCAGGACACCCCTTTGGGGGTATAAGTGCGCTTTACAAGTACAAATTTCATTTCATTTCTTTAAGTTAAGCCTGTCTTCTCAGTGCCACAGCTAGTAAGGGGTTGGGCTCAGGTTAATTTAATGACTTTAAGGGTTTACCCTGAGAAGGGTTGTGATTATTCCTTCAGGTGAGTAGTCACCCACCCTAATTAATAATCCAATTTCCTACACCAAGGTCTTACTTTTTGATGTTCCACCTAGACCAGACGATTCTCCCAAAAAACTAGGTTTGTCATACACCGGAACTTCTCCTTGCTAACCAAGTCAATCAGATAGTTGAGTATTGTTTTTCTTTTCCTAGGATGCTTACAAAAAGCATCACTTCTCTTCCTGAAGCCTCAAAGAAAACTGTTGTTCATGCTCTTAGCATGTTGAATGGGTGACTACGGCAATTCTGTATTTCTGGGAATCCAGGAATATCTTCGCTCTCATCTCCAGACAGTCCAAAATGCAGTTGGCAGGTTGGTTCTCAATTTACTCATTAAGCCCTCTCTGACTTCTTGTGTGAGTGATCTTTATTGGCTCTCAAACAGAAAGTGATTTGCTGTTTACATGGTCCCCAGAGCCCTCAGTCACTCAGGTCCTGCTGACCTGAGGAAGAAAATTCAGACATATTGCCACTACCAGACTCTCCACTCTTCTTCCTCTTATCTAGTCTGCATCCCCTCAAATCAAGAGGAGTCAAATGTGAGGATGCCCCTTTTCTTATCTTGCAGCTAAGCAATGGAACTGCTTGCCACTTTTACTCTGGAATATGCTTTACTATATTACTTTCAAAAGGAAACTAAAAATGTGGATGTTTCAGTGGTTTGTTGCAGTTGTCTCCATTTTATCGATACAACACCTTTCCCGCATTTGCCATGCAAAACATATAATGTAACATAATATAACAAAAACCCATGCTTAACTAATTTGACCTTTCATGCCACTTTCCACTAACCACCACTCAGGCTGTCTTATCACATCTGCTGGACATCCACCCTAAATTCCTTTCAACACCAAGATCTCAGACCTCACCAGAATGAACAACATCTTCCTAAACAAATTTAACCGCTCACGTGCATGCTATCCTGTACCTGCTTCAAAGTAATGACAGAACACCACTCATTGCTCACCCAACCCATAACAAAGAGGACACCATGGACTGTGTCAGCACAACTTTGACCTGCCATCTTCTTCTGCACCAAAAACGTTGAATCAATCACACTGCCATCAACCTATCATAACCTCATCTGCTCATTGTGGCCAACAAAATATGACCAAAACAGTGTGCATGTGCTTCAATTAATTTCCTCAAAATAACCCTCCACAAATACTTAATAGGCCTAGCTGACTCATCAATGCCATCACAGATGTCCAGAACCACCCACAGGACCTCAACAGCATCCTCTAGTGAACAGCTAACCGCCATGCCCCATTAAAACCCAAGACTCCTTGGTGTTGCTAGATGTTCATTAACAGCAGACAAGGCACCAGATGCCAGGAAAAGAACTGGAAATTATCACAACAGCTACAGTCCCTTGCACCCTGAAACAACTCTAACCTCCTACAATTTCTGTACTTGCACACCTTCCCTAAAGTCAGCCCTTCTGTGCTTTTTTTCACATCAACCTTTCTCATTAGCAGTTGTACTCCATCCCCTACAGTCATCAATCTGACACTTTATCCAACGATTGTACTGCACCTTACCAATTCTCCCTGCAGAAGTTGGCAGGTTTAGGCACCTTTCCTCACAGTCATCAGTCACACTTTCCCTAAGTGAGTTTTTGCATTCATCTCACAGGTAGTGCATTTACAGCATGCTTCATTAGTCTGTGTTATTAAACTATATCCAACTAAATATATTCCTATACTGCTCCTCTAAAAAAACTGCTATGAAATCGTCCCTTCAGAATCAACACAATTTTACCCCAACTGTCAGCGATCCCACAGCACTGACCATAAACGTGTGGTGCCCATCCATGGCTCTTATGATCAGTGTGTGGTTCCACACAACCCTCCCTTCAGCAGAATAGGGGGGCCCATGGACAGTCTGCTGTGCCCTCATCAGCTGACTCATCACAGCTTTCACATCATGACGTGATCCTACACAGCTTTCCCCTCATTCGGTGATACTACATAGCCTTCTACTCCGCAGTTGTTCGTTCACTGAGCAGGTGTGCCACTTGAGTAGGGCAGGGATGTCAAGCACGGGGTTACAATGACCCGAACAGTGCTAGATTTTCAAATAAACCACAGACTATTTAAAGGATTGCTTTTTAGATTCACTGTCAGGAAATTGATCTTATATTGTATTTCCTAAAACTCTGCCCTGGCTTCAGACTTTGTGGACCAACATTACATATCCCAGGTCTAACTATCATTGCCTTATGGACTTATTACAAAACGTTCCTAAAAGGCAGTGCAAAATGTTTATGTAGTTCGAACCAAGGGCAGATGTTCAAAGCCATTTTCTCAATTACAAAATGGCTTTTTGGTATGTTTGAGTAACATTTTTCAGGTTTAAAAACGCTTTCAGACTCGCAAAATGATTTTTCCAACCAATTTTGAAACAAAATGAGGAAAGAGCGTGAAAGACTTCCCCCCTTCTATTGGTGATTTGGTATGCATTACACAATGGCTTGCAACTTGTGGTCGCAAACCATTGAACAGTTATTGACACCTCAAAGGAGGGTCTAGCATATTTGTAAACGGAAGCTGTTACTGTTGGATTGCTTCAACTTTGGATTCATGTTGGGCGAATCATGCGGAGAACACACTGGTCCACTGCTCCCACGATTGTTCCCAAACAAAATGTTTGTCTTTTTTTTAAAAAAGCAGCACCGGTTCCTTTAAGGAACACCAGCTGCTTTGAAAAAAGATTTCCCATTTTGGAATTAAAATACAGAGATGGTGTCAGCTATTCCTTGTAGGCCACCGTCACAGTGTTTGTAGCCAATCACAGAGTTTGCAAATAGTGACCTTTACAAATTTAAAGACTCCTCACAAAAAGTTGGCTTACAGTTTGCCACCACTTTTTGCAATCAGTCTTTTATTACATCTGGTCCTAAGTGTTTAGAGGTTGGGCCTAAATGTTTCCTAAACACGTTTTCTGCTCTTGAGGGAGCACTGCCTTGACTTTTCTATTCTTAGGGTGATCAGCCATAGTTCAGTAGAAGTGAAACACAAAATGCTGCAAATTTGCAGAAGAATTTGATGGATGGGGGTATGCCTTTAGTGACCTTGGTAGTTATCTTTGTACAGCTGAGCATCACAAAAGTGTGGGCCGCATATTTTTTTAATGAATGTCATAAAAAATTAACTTAAAACATTATTAAGTAGAAGTGTCTTACTCAAATCTACTGGAAGCAAGCCTACCCTTGTTATTAGATACCTTTAAAAGCACTAATGGATGGGCCAGAAACAAGGAAGCAGTGGCTATCTCCTGTCTTGGTGTCTCCTTTGTAATCCAGCTTCTTAGCCATATCTGATAACTGCCAGCTGCCGGCAGGGGAACAGAACTTCCCTTGTTCAAAGTCTGGCTCAGGGCATAGCTCTTGGCCTTCAAAGATGTCATTTCAGGTATTGGCACACAAACCTTCCTGTGATGTTCTGGGAGATATATGATGTTCAAGTGGGGTTGACTAGCTAATCTCTACTGATTATCCACTTCTAATGTAATAAAGATAGCCAGACGTTTAACTTGTGTTGACATCTGTACCTGGCCCATCTATCAGATACCAAAACTGTGAGATAAGAGGTGGTGGAAGAGCATACATTGGAAAACAAAAGTACAGAAGACTTTATTGCTGGTTGTAGGTTACTTCCTTGTTCTGGTGCAGGAGGCTCCTCCTGGTGCATTGTGTGTTCAGACCTAAGGAGCTGAAGCTTGAGCACGGTCTGAGCTCAAGATTGTATTTGAACTTCACTATGACTTACCTGTTCTGCGTCTTGTATTAAAAAGTACTTCTTCTGAGGTGAGGGTGGGGGGGTTCCGTAGGTACTGAAAGCTAGTGGTATAAGCAGAGTTCCTTGGGTTCTAATGGAAACAAGGAAAATGAGACCACAGCTGCCTGTTTGATGGTAAAGAATGGCCTTACTTGGAGTGCTGTGACTCTATTAGACCTGTTCCCACCATGCTACTGCACTTGCTGCATATTGTTAGCTACACACCTGCAAGAAGCACCTGAGACAAATCAGCCAGAGGGTTTTTGAACCTCGACTTTACCCACATTGAGAGTGCTGTTGAATTGTGGTGCTATTATGTTACTTTTGTAAAACCTAACAGTGATTAAATGTTCTTCTTCTGTTTTTAGCCACGGATCCTCTTTTGCAACCAAAACCTTGCCATGCCATCTAAAGTGCCTCCAATATTATTACATCAGTAAACCATGATGACTAATCTTCACATGAATAGAATGTGGAATACCAGCATGTAATACCCAGAATACATACATACCGACATGTATGAAGAGTAATTAATAACAAAGGATCAGTTTTCATGAGAATAGCAACATGGATCATCTGGTCTATATGAAAAATCTTAGTAAAAAACATCTGTAACCCTGGACACACATGCAATTTCCAATTTACCAATTTGATTAGTTTGTGACTCCACCAACTTCATGAATCAGTCACTGAAAGTGTTACACTCAAAGCAACACACTCAGGAAAAGAAATTCAGCAGTTCTCATGCCCCAGAAAACTTGTGGTTTCCCTGCTGCATTTAGAGCAGGGGAACCACTGATTGATTACTGACAGAGCCACTGCCAGTCAAAGTTCACAAGGTACCCTCTTTTCAGGTATCAGGGTATCTGCTCTGTTTAAGGCGGTCCTTCATCTTTCATTATCCTAAGGTTGTATAAAGGGTTCAGTTTGTACAAAGCATTTTTATTTTGCGTGGTTTTATATGGCATAGTTGTATTACGTATATTAACTTAATACCCAGGATGGTTGTAGCTGTGTCTCCCATGTAGTACCCCAGGGCACAATTATTCATAAACTGTGAATGTGTTTGTAGACACTTTGTATAATATATTCTTTTAGAATTGTTCATCATTTAGACTTAATTGAATGGAGTACAAGAAGAAACCAACTGAATAATTATTAAGACTGAAATCTATCAATACTGATTGTAATATTTGAATAAAGAGGTATGTGTCAGATGATTCAATTGGATATTAAGTCATGTTATAAATTACTGGTCACTAGGGGGTGAAATGGTTTGTAGGGTGGGTAATACAGGGTCAACAAATGAATTTAGTTGTTGCAACGGGTCTCGTGGGGTTTAAGAGTTATATAATGAACTATGTCTTTTAAGATAATTAGCAATTATTGTATAGAATATTAAATCTTGCTGTTCATCCTGGGTTGTGGTTAATATTAGAATGGAGACAGGCAGGCTTTATAAGGTTGGAGTGAGTGCAGGTTCAAAAGATACCTTGAAGTGTCATGTACAGGTTACATGGTGAATGTTTTTGTTAAATTTGTTTTCAATTTATTGATTGGTGTATATATATTTTCTTTCAGCCCTGATGACGTCCGGTATAGGGCGAAACGCGTAGGCTGAAAAGACTTCATGAATATGTGACATATTGATTTATCTGCAACAATTTTGGAATAAAAATTGGAATATTTTATTGGAACTTGGCCTGCTGACTGTTTGCTGAAGAAATACAATAATAAATTGTTGATATGGACATCACTATAAGACGTTCCTTTCCATTTTTGTGATTTCACAAGTAAAGAACTGTTAAACGAACAAGTGGATTTGGGTCACTGTGCCTCTGGGTTGGATGTATCATTCTATAATCAAATGAACTTAAGCCAAATCAATCCCATCTTGGAACCCAGATTATCTTCTTCTCCTCAGATCTTCTCCTTGTCCGATGGCGTCGGCCTGGATTGTGAGGGGGCGGCCGTAAATGGTATAAGGAGTGATCAGAGAAATGATTCTGCCCAGGCTATAACATCTACGACTGCCAAGAGCATGGGGCAATCTGTAAATCAAGGAACTGAGTCCGAAGAAATATCAGCATGCAATATTACTCTGGGTATAGATATATCAGCCACACCTTCGGCCTCAATGCTGGATATAATGCTGATGTTACAAAAAACTCTGCAAGGGTTATTAGAAGTGACAGTGTTAAATAATAACATATTAAAAACCCATGGAACTCAATTTCAGAAAATTGTGGGGGAATTGCAAGAGATTAGGGGCCTAATGCCAACAGTAGTGAGACCGGTCCCGGACTCCCTGATGCAGTGTTTTGCCAGGGACTCTGAGCAAATGATTAACCCACAGGAGGTATATATCTCCAGACGCCCGATGCTGATTAGCAGATGGAGGGATCAAATGAGGTATAGGCGCTATAACTTACGGAGAAATACAAAAAGATTGGTGTTACTAAAGGGGAAACCTAAGGTTGTGAAGAAAGGAAGGGGTAAAGGAGGCCCAAAGGAAACAAGGAGTAAAGGGGGTATAGAAGAAGTAACCCCTCAAGTGTGTAGAACCATATTAAGGAGTAGGAGGTCAATGGGGGAACCTAAGAGTGCTCCAAGGGTGGTGGTTGTGGTAGTGGGGGAAAGAAAGGTCCAATTAAAATCCACGCCATTGAATAGGAGGGAGGCCAAAGTGGCTAATCAACGTGAAAAACCCCAGGGGCGAAAGGATAAGAACAGAAATCTAGCTGAAGGTGAGGGATCATTAAAAACAATATCTAGGAAGAGGAATTTGAAGGAAGGGGAGATAATTGGCACCATACCAGCAGAAGACACGGGCAACTTGTGGTTACATTTTGAACCAGTTGAAATAGAGAAGGGGAGGAAAAAAGGAAGGAAGGTCATTCCCTTAAATCGATCCCAGCTTTTATTCTCCTTCTCAAAATGTCCAAGTTTGAGGGAAATTGGTACGAAGGACCTGAGACAAGTAGGATTTAGCTATGATAACAAAAGGAAAGAAATTACCAAGGTATTGGTTTACTCAGGTCTGGTAAAAGCAGCCATTGTAAAAGCAGAAAAAGAGGTAGCGAAAGAGGGGATAAGTTTAATATCAGTTGGGGAACTGGTGGGGAGGAATCAGCAAGGCAGGGCCTTTTTGACATGTCATGGGGAAAAGGCAGATAAGGCTGATAGTAGGGGAAGTAAGGGAAAGAGAAAACATGAAAATAGGGGTTGAGAATCATGAGTTTAGTAAACCCTGGGGCGATTGGACCCCTGACGATAGCTGGCTAAGCTCGCCCCAGTGGAATAAAAACGTTGACCATCTCAGTTATATTGATTAGGGAATGGGGGTGTCGCATAGCTTGAAATTAAGATCTGGGAATGTAAATGGGCTAGGAGGGGAGACAACAGTCAAAAGTATAAAACATCTAGCCCAGGGAGCAGAGATCATCTGCTTACAGGAAACTTGGCTATGCAACAATACCCCTGTCATTGAAGGCTTTGCCCAACTGCATAGGCCCGCAAGGAAAAAAAGTTTGGTCGTCCAGCCGGGGGGATCATGACTCTCACCTCAACTAGAAATGCGAAAAAGGTGTTGTCAATAAAAGTAACATGCAAATGGTTGTTGGTCTGTAAGGTATCCCTGCTGGTTACAGAAAGGAAGTGTGAACACCTGGTAATCGTGAATGTTTACATACAATGGGGGTCCTATGAGGAGTATGAGGTGGAAATGGGGCATTTCAAAGAAGATTTGGATACATTGTGTGAAAAATTTGAGAATGATATGATCATTATAATGGGAGATTTTAATCATAAACTGAACCCAAAAAACAAGATCCTTGGTTTAAAGAACTTTTGAGTTCAAATAATATAGCGCCAGCTGTCTTCCCAAATTCCACCACTTCCAGACAAGATGTAAAGCTAGGGAAATACTTGGGGTTAAAAGGGATGTTCTGCTTAAATGGTAGGTGGAAAACAGACTGCCCGGCCAAACAGACCCTCAGGTTAGGTACCCAAATCTGCCCTATT
>CAWUFW010026614.1:0-32238 GCA_963921515.1 Calotriton arnoldi
CCCCACCTACGGTCGGAAACAGTCTGGATCGGCAAATCTGGCCGTTTGTGACCTCAAAAAAGCTATGTACATCTGGCCAGTAGCGGCCCGTGGTGGGAGTGCTGCCGGGCGGTGACGTGGGGCGGGGGAGGGGCAGGGTGGGGGGTAGTAAAGTACGGAATTCGGCCGAATAGAGGTAAGTAAACATATAAATAAATAAAACGAATTTCGTTGCGCGCGCTGCACGCCAAATGCGATGCAGCGCGCGCAACGAAATTCGTTTTATTTATTTATATGGAATATGGAATAATCTGAACTGTCGCCTTTACATGCGAGAGAGATGGTTAGTAGTTGTTTTGGCAGCGATGACAAGGGCGATGGGTGGTGCAAACTGCAGTGGCCTCCTGGTCAGAGCCCTGGCACTTAATATTTTACAAATTAAGCACTGAATTTACACATGTTTACCGTCCATCCCTCCAAAGAATGTATTTTTCTAGGTTGCTAGTATCTGTTAGGTATTCTTTTAGCCGCCACCATTGCCTGAATTCCAATGCTTTGTATGTGGCTCAGAAAGAATAAGAAGAGTAATTATTCAGGTTCTCCAACATATTTGATGCTAGAAAGTAATTTAAGCTATTACGTTTTATCCATTCAAAGATACTGGGCCAAAAGCCTGAATTATAGAACATTGCAAACACATATGTTGTTTAGCGGCTGTGCCGCCTTGACCGAGAATGCACCAGAGTTGTAAGCAGTGTGTGCTCAGGGGGCAGTGGCGGCTCGCTGAGGGAGTGTTGCAGGGTGGTGGGGCAGGGTGGGGGGTAGTGGACTCGGACTTACGACGGGCAGAACTCTGAGTTCTGTCCGTCGTATGTCCAGTTCACTAACCCCCACCCCACCCCACCCCACCGCCCCGCACCGCTCCCTCGGCGAGCCGCCACTGTCAGGGGGGCTGGGACAGATTGGTGAAAGGGCAGCTTCCTCTCGGCAGCAGCGGACTCATCTGTGTTGTCTCCTACCCCAGCAGTTTTCCTCTTGTATTTCTTGCGAGCGGCAACGTGAACCCTTCATTCAACTTCTTCACAATTTGTAACCTTTCATAGGCATGCATTCTAAGTAGGAAGATTCATTGGGGTGGTTAATGTTTCGGGCAGGCATGGTGTTTCTTCTTCCCAGAGTTCCTCACAGGAAGCTGCTTTTGTGGGTCTCGCTCCACTTTGCCTTTCCAGATCTTAAATGAAGGATCTCTAGTTTTCTTTTATTCACCAACCTTCGTCTAAGATGAAGGATTCAAGGAATGTTGGGATAGCTTTCTGTTTGGCTACCTACAAAGGATTATGTTGAATGTATTTTCTTTGCACTGCAACACATCTTAGTGATGGAGCAGAGATGTTATCATTCACCTATTTACCATAATTTTACACAGCAATGGGTTATGACACTAATTTAAATGAAAATGACAAAGCATGTATTAGGTTTTCATGTTACAAGAACCACGCACAAATGAAGTTCTGATCTAGATACTGTATCATAAAAGCATGCAGAAATGTTAGAAATAGATTTCTGATCACACCTAACAGTTAATAAGTTAATAAGAAATTTGACATTTGACATTTTAGTAACAAGTGTTCTTATGCTTAGATAAACGTGACAAATAAACAATAACACAGGAGATCCCTATGTTAGAATAAAGCTGTTTCATGTTTTAGGAATACACAGATAATAATATTAGAATGTGTAACATGAGCACTGACAATGACTAGAAAAGTAGCGGATACATGCAGATTTATTAGGATTTATTTTGAAAAACTTATCATTGATGTGCCTTCTCAACCTCGTATTGCTGAAATAACATATAACTTGTAGAAAAGATTTACTTTACGTGAAGTGATGGTGACTTACAAATTTTTTTGTGAGTACTTTATACTTATACAAATTAATTGCAATACATATTAAAGTGATATTATAATGCTTGAATGGTGAAATTAATGCATTGTTCTGTGCAAAGCAAAATTCCTATTTTAGCACAAATTCATCATGCACAAGCTGTATTTCATGAAGGCCTCAAACTTTGCTTTCTTTCCAAGTATGAACTTATGAACTGAATAGTCTGAAGCCTATGGGAACTTTTCGTGAAGTTTCCAATTGTGTTCTAATACTTACATCTCAGTCCATGGATGTCGCCATCTTCTTCAACTTAGACAATGGACACCAACATATTCCCTGATTTATGCAGAATCATTGTCATGTCTGCCCTTTATCACAGATGTTGGCAGACGTTATCTTTCTAAGGACTGTGATTTCATCAGGTTCTTCAATTAATGATATAGATGCAACATCTACTGAGACATTTGTCTGGGTCAAATGTCTCCTCCTCACCATGTCAAGGTTTAACAAGATCACACACAGAATTATAACCAAAATAATGTAGTCTGCATCGAAGTCCATTTACCTAATATGTTCATAAGGAAACGTCTGGGATGCATATTTTGTGTCAGACATTCCTAAACTTATGTCAGAAATTCCAATTTCTGATAAGATTTAGGATATAAGGATTGCTACTGGACCACTTCTCAGAAGACATCCTTTGCCCAGATTATCTCCCGTGATTCTGCCAGAGACTGAGACACCTGCTGCCAGCACACTTCCCAGATGGTACATATTGCTTGAAGACTGAAGCTGATAAAGTCAAATCCCGGAGGAAGACTTACTGACTGCTCCCATGGTGGGAGTTTGCCCTTTGCGGGCAATACTGTCTTCACGCCTCAACTGATAAAGACAGCCTTTGCTGTCAACAAGGTATGAAGTACATTTTTTCTCCCTAGGAAACTCTAGACTGCAAGTTGCTCTGCCTTTCATGTGCTCATAGTATAGGGCATAGAAGTAGGCATGAGGGTGTTAGGCTGTAGCTGACATTTTAATGACTTTCTAACAATGATAGAAATGTTTATGCTATTCTTGTTATTGATAATGTGTCTCTTTGCTTTATGATATTTTGAGTAGTTGTTTTAGATGTACTGAAAAACTGATTGTTCCTGTAGTAATAAATACTTTTAACTTAAAAGTGTACAATCTTCTTAGTATAGTGTGTGTCACACTGTGAATAACGAAATAAGGTTTATTACTGTTTCCACTGTACCCCTGATTCCTTTATGTGATTGTTAGTAACCCAAAAGCAATACCTCTATATCAATTACACATTGAATAGTGTTTGCAGGGCTACAATAACTTGTCTTTCACATTCATCGCTGGTGCACTGAACCAAGTTCGCCCGTGTCACCCATGGGTGGGACAACACCCCTTGTAGAGTTACAACAGAGGGGCCGATTCCGATCTCGGCCGGTAGGGCTCCGAATCGGATTCGGCTTAACCGGATCCGATTCGGAGCCCTATTTCCCGACCGATTCAGTACGCGCGTCCGGGCGGCGAGTACGATGCGGGTCGCCGACCGACTCGTCCGGGCGTCCCGACCGCTCCGACCGACTCGTTCCCGGGTCTAACCGCACCGACCGACTCACTCGGACTCGACTCGCACCGCGCAATGGAGACGTTCCCCGGCCGGGTAAGTACGATGCGCGCCGCGAGCAGTCCGACCGAGCCGCGCACTCCGGCCCGAAAGAGCAGTCGGAGCCGTACTTTGGGGTCCGTGTCGGACCCCCTGTACGCGTAGCCACGCGAGTCGCACACTAGGGGACCCATGGGTCCCCCTACCTGTGCGTGTACGGCGCGAGTCGCTTCACCGCGTACACTCTGTAGGGGCGCCCTTGTCCGCCTCGCACCCATTGAGTCAATGGGAGCCCGCGTACTGCGTTGTGACGACAGGCTCCCATTGACTTCAATGGAGTCCGACCGAATCGAGTCCGATGGCATACGTGCGCATCGTACTCGTTCGGTCGGGCTGCACGGGTCTGATTCGGTCGGAAATCTCTCCGGGTCCGGCTCGGTCGGAGAGATTTCCGGCCCGAATCGGAATCGGCCCCAAAGTTGTAACTTACACAACAACACTTAGGGGCCGATTCCGATTCGGGCTGGAAATCTCTCCGACCGAGCCGGACCCGGAGAGATTTCCGACCGAATCGGACCCGTGCAGCCCGACCGAATGAGTACGATGCGCACGTATGCCATCGGACTCGGTCGATCGGACTCCATTGAAGTCAATGGGAGCCTGTCGTGAAACGCGTACGCGGGCTCCCATTGACTCAATGGGTGCGAGGCGGACAAGGGCGCCCCCTACAGCGTGTACGCGGTGAAGCGACTTCGCGCCGTACACGCACAGGTAGGGGGACCCATGGGTCCCCCCTGTGTGCGACTCGCAGGGCTACGCGTACAGAGGGGTCCGACACGGACCCCCAAAGTGCGGCTCCGACTGCTCTTTCGGGCCGGAGTGCGCGGCTCGGTCGGACTGCTCGCGGCGCGTATCGTACTTACCCGGCCGGGAACGTCTCCATTGCGCGGTGCGAGTCGAGTCCGAGTGAGTCGGTCGGTGCGGTTAGACCCGGGAGCGAGTCGGTCGGAGCGGTCGGGACGCCCGGACGAGTCGGTCGGCGAGTCGCATCGTACTCGCTCGCCCGGACGCGCGTACGATCGGTCGGGAATTAGGGCTCCGAATCGGATCCGGTTAAGCCGAATCAGATTCGGAGCCCTACCGGCCGAGATCGGAATCGGCCCCTTAATCTTTGAAACATCCTCCTTCACTGCTTTGAAACCAAAGCCACCCAATATTAAAGGGATCCTCGGGTGTCCTTCAGGTATTTTGATTCTTAACATTCAAATCCCTTTGGATGAATATCAAAAGTGCCCTTGAACATGGTTGGGGCAATTCCGATTTATAAGGACCAGATTGAGAACCTATAATGAAGCATGACACTAATAGGTAGTGTGAGGGTCTATAATAAAAACCCATTGAGGCTCCGTATTGGGTTTGGGTTCATCTGGACGGAGATCCCATACTTAGGGTTATAGGGTACTTAGACGTGAAATATATCATTTAGGGAGACAGTATCATGTACCCCAAATACATTTCTCTCTCCCCTTCCTAGAATAGCAAGGAACACTCTGGGAAACCAGTGAATGAGACAATCCTTATTTATGCACACCATTTGTTTTATGTAATATTGTTGTGTAAAGTTGGTTGATCTTAGCGTGCCGGAAGGAAAGGGCCACTTTAGCTTCTGGCCGATGTTTGTTATTGTAGCATTAAACTGAGTCAGGTCAGTGTCTCCTGTTGCACAACTTGATAAAAAGAATTGCTGCAATTACTCATAGACCTTGAGGCCAAAATACACTTGTCACTTGTTATAGAACATAAATATTGGTATTTGCATCGTTTATTATACATATAAGTCCATTTCACTGTACACCTATGTCCCAACGCATTTCGGGGTAAACAATCAATTAATTTTACTATATGTTGAAGAAATGCTTCCATATAGTAAGGTGAATAACTCCGCTATTTTGTGGGTGCCATGCAGTGGTGGCTCCTGGAGGGAGTGTTGCGGGGTGGTGGGGCGGGGAGGGGCAGGGTGGAGGGTAGTAAACTCCGGCGTATGGCCGAACAGATTTAAGTAACTAAATAAATAAATAAAACGAATTACATTGCGCGCGCTGCATCGCCATTTGCGATGCAGCGCACGCAATGTAATTTGTTTTATTTATTTACTTAAATCTGTTCGGCCGTACGCCGTAGTTTACTACCCCCCACCGTGCCCCTCCCCCGCCACGCCCCACCGCCCAGAAACACTCCCTCCAGGAGCCGCCACTGGTGCCATGGCGACACTAAGCTTTGGAAAACAGCTGGCTGTGCAGAACGCATTTTGTTCCAAAATTTAACTTGAATCTGTGAGGTGAAATAGTGTCACCCTTGCTCGTGAGCCCGTACACTGAGATGATGAATTCTCTTCACATCCTTACCTCTTTGCTGTTCTTGTTGGGTATATGGTTTCAGTTCCCCGAGGATATCAACCTTGGTTTCTGGAGATGTATTTAATAGTTTTTTATAGCGTGGTATGCATTTTGGTTTTGTGGATTTATGGCTGAGACTGAACATTGCCCCCCACTCTCCCTTCCCTTTGTCCTTTTCCACAAGAATCTGTTATCCAATTTGATTTTCGATTTCTTGCTCAGCTGCCTTGTTCAATGTACAGGTTGTGCCTGCAGTGTTACACAGGCCAACTCATTATATAAGGGTGGCTATGACAGATTTGAGTTTTTCAGACTTCTGTGGTGGCCTCTAATCCCACGCATTTCGAGCTTTCCTTTTTGTGCTTTCCTACCCGTATCTTTGGCACTGCCCATGACATCTGCACCAATGCTTATGCCGTTTTTTATTTTCTATAACAAAGAACTGTTGCAACAATAGTATACTATTCAATTCTAGAGATGCCTTTTGGAACACGAAGCCTTTATTTTTCATTTTATGCAACACAATATTGGATAATTCACAATGTAGCCTGATGTATATGATTTGTATATTTACACCAATGCTTAATTTGTAAAAGAACAAGTGCGGAGCCCAAAGCTTGCTCAGAAGCCCTCAGCGGGTGCTAGCGAAGGTCGGAGTGTCGAATACCAAGGCTACATAGTCATGACCCCACCTCTTACATCTTTAATTAACCACCAAGTTGTCCCTGCCCCTTTAAGTCACTCTTGCGTGTTCTTTTTTTATCCCTGCTTTCTCCCTCTTTCTGTTCCTCCTTTGTTCCTCCCTTGGGTTTTTCTCTCTCTTGCTCTGGATCAAAGTCTGTTGAGGAAAAAAAGTTCAGTTCCCAAAAACAAGCCCCGGAGGGCCCCACCTGCAACTACCAACTCACATTTCGCACTGATTTGCACACATAAGTGGCAGAGTGCATGTGTGGAAGATGAAGCCATTGCATTAAACCAAGTCCCAATGACAGTTTTTACAAATGAGTATGCATGGCACAAATGGGTCAGTCCTGGCACCTGTCCTCTGAATGGTTTTGGACTCTTTAAGGCTCGTCCTCAAGTTCCACTCTTCGCACAGACAAGACAGATGTTTGCTGTCAACTCATGCCTTTTTTTCTGCACTACACTGCAAGAGGATTATGTAATATTCAGGAGACCAGGAGTGCTCTAATTTCTAAAATTTATCAAAAACATAGGCCCCGTCTTTAAAAGAGACCTTTAAATTCTGATGGGAATGGTGATGGGAGTTACCCTACCCATCGGAATTACACCTTTGTGTTTTTTCACATGGATATTTTGGCTGCTAAAAGCAGACTAAACTTCTTTGTGAAAAACCTGTGGAACGGGTGCAGGAATTGGCATGAATATATTAGCTTCTGCATATTCTTCCCCCAAAACATGTAATCTCATTATTTCCCTAGCGATAATTCTAGTACAAGGAAATAACAGGGATTTTAAACACTTAATGACACCTTGGCAGTGCTCCATGCTCATGGACTAACTTCATAAAAATGTTTTATGCTTAGGTGTGTGTAACTCTAGGTCAGTGGTCTTCAAACTTCTTAAAGCTGCAACCCCCCCCCCCCCCCCCCTGTAAAAAAAAAAAAATCCTCAGGCCCCTGCTCAATTTTTTCACAATTATTCTGCTAAATTGGCAATGTTTAAATAGGTCTAAACATATTTATTTAAACATTGTAGTTAAACTCTGTTATCCCTTTTTAGGTCGAGCATCAGCGCGCATGCGCTGTCTGCAAAACCTGCTGTAATCTATCTACACAGGGAAATTCTGCCTGCTGCTTACCTTTGGTTCATGTCTCTGTCCGTCTTCTTTGGTGCATCCATATTGGTTAGCACTCCGGTACATCATTTCCGTTTTGTACTCGGGAGCACCGGCCAACTACAGTACTCTTACGTGATAGCGGTTTATTCATTCCTGTGGGGACTAATTCAGTAAAGGAAAGAGGTTGAAAACAATAGGGTTCTATTGAGGGGGTATGGATTGATAACTAACATGAGGATTGGGGAGGATTAGAAGGGGAGCGCTGATAAAGAAAGGGAAATATAAATGTACGTTGTGTTTCAGGAGCATGGTTCGTTTTTTCTTTTGGAGGTTTAGAGTGGGAAATGAAGTGTTTGTCACATAAATCTTTTGCTGCATGTGAACGATATGTAGTTGATGCATATTTTTAAACACCACAGATACCCCTGATGAAGGTTGAGAGAAACCGAAATGCATTGGGTGATTTTAAATGTGATGGAGGAATCGAGTTTCAATACATGCCTGTGAATAGGCCTGGATGGGCAATTCTTGAGCAACTAAAAACGCATGAAATAATGGAACGTTGTACCTTTGACGTGATGGAAAAAGACTGTCTAAATAACTGGAATAAATTGGATGAACTTTAAATACAGTATTGATTACGTGTAATATTTGGATCACAAATGTGCAAAAGGCTGTGCAACTCTTTCATGACTCGTAAACAGCCCGTCATATTTTTTGATGTTTTCAAAAGGGACATTTTTACATTACACATGTTTAACGTGTTTCATGTACAACACGTTTTGTAAACACTCTTTAAAAAGTTCTTATGGTTCAAGGGGACACGTGGTTAAAACGTGCAGCGCATTCTTAACAATTAGAAAGGGTAGAGCTGTCCCAGGAAAACGTATACGTTTAATCCATATATTCCATTCAGAGGCATGGTGCAACAAGCCCCCAACATTCATGGAGCCCCCATTCCTTTGAAGGCCTATGAATATCTGAGATATGGGATGCTGCGGGGCCCCTCCTCATATTAGGCAGAGAAGACCCATGGTTTTGTGTTGTGCCACTGGCTCCATTATTGTGAAAACGAGAGAGCAATGGTCTCCTCTTAAATACATATTTGTTTGTGTGAACACACATTCAGATCTGCTTATATAGTAAATGTATTCTGTTTTGTTATGCAGTCTGTTCTGCCTTTGGCGTATTGACATTCCGATTCTCTTTAATAATTGAGGACACTCCAACCTTCTTTTGTGTTGTCTTTTTTTTATTTCAGTGCTGTCTCGATGGCCTTG
The DNA here is from genome assembly GCA_963921515.1 of Calotriton arnoldi. Lineage (NCBI taxonomy): Eukaryota > Metazoa > Chordata > Amphibia > Caudata > Salamandridae > Calotriton > Calotriton arnoldi. Next base: position 8,962 of record CAWUFW010026614.1, read on the forward strand.
TTCGTAATCACATATCTTTTCTTTACCAAATAAGTACTCGCATTGTTCTGTAATCTGCGTGTGCATTTTGTGCCACAGTGGCATAGTTAGCCTCTGTATACAATTGCCACAATGTTCAACCTATTTGGACGCTAAAAATTAATTAGCCTGCTCAGTCACTCACCTTTCATGCACCTACTTAGTCTTTTCTCACACAATCCAACTCATCCATCTACCGAGCCGCTGTCATTCTGACCATTACTAACTTCCCCAATACCTATCTACTCTTCCACCACTCACCAACTAACCCATTCACAAGCTCATCCTTCAACCTGATCATACATCCATCTGTCTAATTGTTCTTTAAGCCATCTATCTACTCATCCACCATCACTCGCTGACTCGTCTGGCATCACCAGTAGGCTCCTCCGCTGTTACCCTTGCTCATCTATCTACCAAGCTACTCATCCACCATCCAGCTACTTAGCTGTATAGATAACCATCCACTTTTACTCTCATCAACTTACCAGCTCTTACTCACAACATACCCATCCCCCTCCACTTATTCATCCACACATAAACTTCTCCGTCTACTCACTGGTCTGTACATCTGTCCTCACCATACACCTACTCACCCACCATCCACTCACCGGCTTGTTCATCCTTGCATCTGCGGACTCACTTAGCCATCTACTCCCCATTTATTAATGTGCTCATCCTCTTATATTTAATCAACAGCAAGTTAATAATCCACCTGACCCCTACCATCCACCTAGTCTTACATCCACCTAGTAATTCATTCATCCTCCTGACCATACAATATTTTGCCTCCCCACTCTTTCAACCATCTTATGCATCCATCAATACTTCTGTGGACTCACTCATTCCTCTTCTGTCTAGCTGTCCATAAACCAGCTTATTCACCAACTTATCCACCAACTAATTATACATTCACTAATCATTTCTATCCACTTACTCATCCTGTAGTCACCTTGTCCATAACACACATATTAATTCTAGCTAAACTCGCACATCAATTCCCTCACTTCTCCACTTGCACATTCATCCACCTAGCTACACATTCATGCACAGCGCACCAGCCTACCCACCTATTCATCCTCCTCCTCACTCATCCTCCCCTTCAGTTAGTCCACTCACCACCCATTGATCCAACTACCCGTCAACTCACTATTAATCTACCTACTCACAGTTTATCCACTGATTCACACACTCACCACAGTAACCTTGTTAGAAGTGGGAGCGTAAAACGCACCAGTCACCAATGCAATTAACTATGCCTGCTTCCAAATGTTTTCAATCCATCCCTTCTTCAATCATCCACATGCTCTTTCACCATTCATTTATATGTTAGCCAACTAATTCCCTCTTCACCTACTTATGCATCCACCTCCTTACTCATCCATCTGTCTAACACTTTATTTATCTACCTACCCACTCATACACCAAGCACCTATTCAGTCATTCGCCTACATATATTCATCTATTCACCTAACAACACATCATCCTCCTCTCTCCCATACTAATCCATTCACATGCTCAATCATCCAGTATTGACTGCCTCCCTGACCCATGAAATGCTATTCACTCATCCACCAACAACATGTACTCTTACTGATCCACCCGTTTACCTAGACATACACCTCCCTATCCACCTACCAATCCACAGTTAACCTAGGTATACATCCATGCAACTTCCCATCACATCCATCAGCCCATTGAACTACTGTCATACATCCATACACTCCATTTTCCATACATCCATTCACGCACTCCTATAACTTTTCACACATTTGCCCTGCATCCACCCATTCATCTACCTACAAATTTATGCACACACCTACTAAAACAGGCATCTGCTTATTTTTCCACCTTCCACCCACCTCTCGATTGTTCAACTGCCTACTCAACCATCCATCCCCCTACTCCTATATTTATCCTACTTTAATATTTGTTTCCCTACTTGTCCACAACAGTCACTCATACACATACCTAATCATTCAATAATCTACTCGTACACCTACTCACCAACCTACCCATTAATCAGTCAACTAAAAATTTCAGCACCCTTTTCTCTCATCTACCCACTTATCTATCTAGAACCCCATCTATTAATCCTCTAGCCCACTCGGCTTCTCATACCCTACTGACGCATTACCCATGAATGCTTTAATTGACTCATGCACATGCCCATGTACCTACGTATCCAGCCACTCTCATATTCACTCCAACCACCCCACCAACGCATGTCTTTTTCTTTAATGATTCATACTGGAGTTTAGGAGGAGTTTGTAAAAATACATGGCTTGTGACCCCTTTCAATATTTTTGTGATCTGAAAAGCTAGTGCTGGGTTACCATCGTTCATACTTATCTTTTTTGACATATACAATTACGGTTGCTATGTTTTAAAAGATAATCATGTTTCAAACGAGGACCTTTGTGGCTAGATTTATTTTGCAAACAGTTTGACTGACTTGCTGACTGTGTTGGACGATCTTCGTTTGCGTGCAGACAAGGGTCATTCTGCCATACTGATCTTGTTGGACCTGTCCGCCGCGTTCGACACAGTCAATCACAAGGTTCTCCTGGAACGTTTGGAAGGAGTGGGGGTAGTGGGCCTGGCTCAGAAGTGGCTTCATTCCTATCTGTTGGACAGATGTCAGGCTGTGGCCCTCCCCCCTTTTCAGTCTAAGTTCACCAAGATACATCATGGTGTACCGCAGGGCTCTGCGATCAGCCCTATTCTATTTAATGCCTATATGCGCCCCTTGGTGGAGGTCATTAAATCCCACGGCATAGGCCGAGTAAATTATGCGGATGATACCCAGCTTATTCTCTCCTTGGAGGGAGAACAGTCATCCTCTGTGGAGAATTTCCATGCCTGTATGCAGAGCGTGGTACTCTGGCTAAGAAACAACTCCCTGCAATTTAATGCAGATAAAACAGAGCTTCTTTATATTGCAGGTGGGAGAATATCACATCCTCTCCCAGCCGACTTTTGGCCTATTCCTGCCGATCCCCCGCTGGCACCTTCTAAGTCGGTTCGCAATCTGGGAATCTGCTTTAACGAGAAGTTAACTCTGCAAAATCAAGTCAATAAGACCGTTGGGAGCTGTTTTTCCCTTATCAGGGCCCTCAGGAAAATTCTCCCTATGCTCCCCATACATACTCGTGCACTGGTAGTAAGGAGTGTCATCATGAGCAGGTTGGACTACTGCAATGCCTTGCTGCTGGAGTCCCAAAATACTTAATTGGGAGACTGCAGAGAATTCAGAATGCAGCGGCCAAGCTGGCCTTGATGAGACCTCGTCAGTCCTCCTCCTCCCAGGCCCTTGTGGAGCTTCATTGGCTCCCAATTCTGCAGAGGGTTCACTTCAAATCCCTCTGTGTCGTGTTCAAGGCACTGCACGGTTTAGGGCCAATACTGTTACAGAATAAATTCAGCTGGTATGCTCCCACTCGGTCCTCCTCAGCTAACTGGGTGAAAGTACCTATGGTCAGAAGAGTTAAACTGGGGGGGCAAGCTTTTAGTGTTGCCGCTGCAAGGCTCTGGAATAGCCTACCCACGGAGTTGCGGCGGATGAAAGATCTTCTGCCGTTCAGGAAAAAAATGAAAACTTGGCTTTATCCCAGAGTATAATGCCAATTCTGCCCTTGCCACAGGCTTTTTCCCGTCTCTCAGCGCCAGGATACCCGGCGGGTCGCAGTGCGCTTTACAAGTATTCATTACATTACATTACATTACATTCCAGATTAGTTGTTGGTGCAAGGTAAATCCAGGGAAAGTGCTGAAATGTGATTCTGCAGCTGTGGCTATTTTCATCAGTAGGAATTTACCTCTGTAGCTAGGTAGTTCATCATATGCGGCATAATTATCTGATTTTTAGGTTGAGCCTGTGCAGTGCATGCACTGCGAAGCATGCTGTAATCAAGAAGGGACTTGAAGCTCCGCCCACTCTCCACCCATATTTTTCCTTGACTTTTGTCACTGTCAACTATGGCTGTTCATTGGTCAATAGGCTTAGTAGTCTCTCCTTAGTACCGCCTTGTCTCATTTTGCAACCTCCCATGGCGACACCCCCTGTTACATGTGTTGTTACTTGGTAGGCTTTAATTACAGCCTCCCAGTCTAATTTATTCAAATAGCTTTGCAAGCAGGACACGCACTCTTTTTTTTATTTTTATAGCACGGACAAATTTGCAGTGCAATAGGTCGCGCATTTGAGAAAGTTTAAGTTATTGCCTTTGAAAATGACAATGCTGTTATTTATCTGTTTTAAAAACAACACATAAATAAAAGGCATTGTCATTTACAATGCCAATAGCTCAAACTCTTGTAAATGCGAGACCTATTGCATTGCAAATGCTTGTTACACATACTCCCAGTCAGGATATAAATGACAAAAGTTGTTAGTGATGGCCCATTACAAGGTGGCTTACTGCTGCTGGTGTTTTTAACTCTTAAAACAAAGCATGATGCTTCTCTTGGCCAGAGACTGGTGCCCCCCCTGAGATCACTTAAGGCCCCCCCAGGGGGTCCCACCCCCCAGTTTGACGATCTCTGCTCTAGATTAAGGTGAAAGTTACACCTGAATATCCAGGACTGATTCTCAAAGCTTTTCATGTCAGTAGGTGTCTCTTACTCATGAATTTCCACAAGTAGGACTGGCTTACTTCAGGTTCCAATGACTAAAAGTATCTTGCTCTAAAAAAGTATTCACAGAAAATGAGGTTTGAATCAAGCAAATGCATTAATGGGTAACCTGCGTGTAAGACAGGAGCAACACACGACTATTCAGAAAAAGCTTAGTAGATGGGGACTCTGCCTCTGCTGACATCAGAGTAACGCTTGCTATTCATTTTAAATAAGTGCAGTGCAAAACTGTGTTTTGTAAGTTGACCCATCACCCCCATTTTTGTGAATAACCCCAGAAATGGTTAAGGATAATTGTATGCATAATTCAGACATGAAACTGTAAACAACAAAACGTGAGTTGGAAAGAAATGCACTGGAAAAAGCTGAAAGTTAGAGCAGAAATGAATATATCCTCACACTAAAGGGTAGCTTCACAAGTTGATGAAATAGTAATGAAGCAGTGATTTTGCCATAGTAAATAATCGCATCACATGGGGCTGAAAACTGTGAAAGATTTTACATGTATAATCAATACAAATTTACATTAAGTTAGGCCTCAGGAAAAAATCAATACAGAGCTAGTATAGATGACAAATCGTGCGAGGGTTTCAACAGAATAAGAAGATTAAATATGTTTAATTTTACATTGATCATTTTATTTCTCCACAGCAAAATCTTGTACATTGCAGAGTTGACACAAACAAGTTAATTGATAGCCAGGTTGTAGACTGAAACGTGGGGAGGAGTAGTTCCATCGCAGTTTACTGTTTTTGTACAAAAAAATATATGCGAATCATTTTATATATCTGCTATCAGATTTTCTAAATACAGATAAAGACTTTTTTCTAAAATGTATTTCGCACTGGCTAATTCAGATTTCAAGAATATGTAGGAAATTTCCCTTGCATCCTTACAGGATTTGGTGATGATTCACAGCGAACATTTGCTTACTTTATGTAAATGGAGATAGACTTTTAAGAAGAGGTAACAAAAACTTCTGAAGTTGCAGTGGAGCATTGTGGAAACACTGGGAAAAAGTTAGAAATTAAGAAGTAAGGGTGCTTGATGTGTGTTCATTTGGGTATTATATGTTGTATAAATAAATTGGGTTGTATTATGTAAAGAGTTTCGCATCAGTGATATTTAAATTTGTATGTAGTAAGAAATGTTGGCAGTATTTTAGTTTGTCGGCAGAGAAAATGAAATTGCAGTATATTTCTGGCCAGCGGTATTTTAATAAATAACATTTTGTACAACAACTTAAATATTGGAAAAAGCTTTTACTGCTAATAAGTTAAGAAATCAACCAGCACATCTCTGTTCCATGATACCGTCGATAGTGCCGACATGTTATGTTATGCTATTTTAATATCGCTTATAGATCGTATCTTCACTGAATGGTTTCTGGGCGCTAATTGCTGACTGTCAGAGCCTTAGAGAGTTAAAGTGAGTAAGCTTGTTCAAAATGCCATGTTGTACTGTAAGAGATTGTCTAAAAATGAACAGATTTATTTTGTTGTTGGAGAGTTGTAGGGAGATAGTTCCAGGGCCTGAGGTTGGAAAATAAAAATCAGCGAACTCCACTTCTGGATTCGTAAAATTTAGGAACTTTGAAAGTTTAATAATGAGGATGGAACCAGACGATTAGGATGATATCTAATCAACCTCTTTGAGAGCAAGGCAGATGCCAGTCCATGGAGTGCCATGCATGTTATCAAAGAGGTTTGAATTGCATTCTATATTTTAATTAGGAGTTCATGAAGATGATTTGACAATTGCTGTGTTTGCCCCTTTTAGGAGCCTTCACAGTCAAGTGAGCAGCCACATTTTGGACGAATTGTAATCTATTCTATAAAGTATTAGAAAGTCCAAGGTACCGGCAGTTGACAAAGTCTAACATAGAGATGATTAAGGCTGAGGACCACTGTTTTCAGCCCTTCAGATATCACAAAGAGGATATCCTCCTTACGACTTTCATGTGTAAGACACAAGTTGGGGCGAGATATGAGATGTCAAAGTCAGATTGTTATCGATCCTCACACTTAGGTTTTTTGCTGAGGCTGCCTGAGAGTGAAGTACCTTTTTCCATCAGCCAGAATGCATCAAGCTATAAGTCTAATCTCCCGTTGATAATCAATATTTTAGCTTTATCTATGTTTAGTTTTAATCAGTTGTTGCCCATCCAGCTCCAGATAAACTGCATCAAATTTTGGAATGCCAGCTGAGTAGAATAATTATGAAGATGGATCAAAATTTGTGAATTGTCAGCTTACATATATATTTTGCTTCCTTTAGAAGCTAGTTCTTTTCAGCTAAAGGTCTTATATTTATATTAAACAAATGAGGACACATGGAAGCTCCCAGAGAAACGCCATATGCTATGGAAACTTCGTCAGCGGTGTAAAAAGAGCATTTTATCACTTAATATCTGTCACTTACAAATGATATTAGCCATTTGAATGGTGTTTACCCTAGTTCAGCTGCTTTAACACAGTCCAGCAGGATGGTATGATCGACTGCGTTGAATGCAATCAAGACCAGGGACATCTTAAGGATTTTGGGGGCCCTGGGCCAAATATACTTTGGGGGCCCCTGTGTGAAACAGCTTTGAATTTATGATCCGATTTCAGCTTTTTCATGACTTCTGAGGCCAGGTCGCTGACACTGCACAGGCAGACTGGTCCAAATTCTAAATGTGTTTCCATCTAATGTTCGCGTGTATTGATGTGTGTTTCCAATATTGTAATATTGCAGCAGCTCACTAATATTATTGCAAATAATCTTTACGATCCATTGCCATTTCACATAAAAGGAACTTTTATATGGGTGTTGCATATTGTTGAAAAACGCAACATATCCCTGCAACACATCTGAAATAGACTCCCACACATTGCCATACAGGAAAATGGTGCTTAAAACAATCTATGTTTAAAGATCATTAGAGGTCATCAAGGCAGAACTGTGTGAAGAGTCAGAGTCAGATCTATCAGGGGAGCCCCTGAAAGGCGGGGGCCCTGGGCCAGAGCCCACTTTGCCCATGCCTTAAAACGTCTCTGAAAGACAAGAGCTTTAACATGGACTTTGTCCAGATCAGATCTCAAGTCATCCGTAACTGTGTTATGGTGAGGACGAGAATCTGAGAGATATGAGTTCTTTGGCTCAGAAGATGAGCACAAATATTAGGCAATAGTTCTTGAATACTGAAGTATTATATCCATGTTTTTTCATCAGTAGGAATCCTTTGTTGGGTGCATTATTGTGCACTCCTGGATTGCAGCTAACTTTGGTAAATAAATGTAGCTCTACTCAAACGTTATACACTCCTACTGTGGATACATCCAAACTCACCTTTAGATATGACCTGGATTGCACAACTATGTGTGTTTACATAGAATCTGCATGGATGTTCAATGTGGTGTGTGACAACCTCTTTTGCTTCCCTGTGTAGCATAAGCACAGATTGTTGCATACATTTAAGACGTCTATCCCATGGCTCAGATTCACAGAACTGTGATGGTTATTGCTATGCTTTAAGCATATTCTTCAGGGTCAGCTTAATCAACCCCACTTTTGTTTCGGTGTTCGATTGAATACAACTGCAGTCTCCTTTTCAAACAATTAGCTGATTTGATGGGTTTTGTTGTGGTTGCTGCATTCTGTGACTGTATAGGATTACAATATTGTTTCAATTTAAAAACTTAATTATAAGTTGGCTAACTCTCCTGCAGCTCCGTGATTTGCTTGAGACATAAGGGCCTCAGGTGCTTTGTACAGTGTTGCTTCTCCCTGCATCGCACAGGAGATACTTTGCATCTTTACGATTAGAATGATTTTTCTGCCTTGATAGAGACAGTCATAATTGTGCCACAAACCTACCACTAAATATGTTGCTGCCGTCCCGCTACAAGCCTAAATAGTCTGATATTGACAGCCTATATTTTATGGTATAGCCTGCTGTTTGAATAGGGCTGCTGGCGTGCTGGACTTCAAAATGAAGTTGACATACTCTTCAGCTGCTTTGAATGTCGTACTGTGATGATGTAGCAGTACTAGTGAAAAGTAATCAGCAGGGTTTTGATTTTCCCAAACTTGTGCACAATTTCATATTCATACTGCAGTCTCAACCCACACCTCTCAATGCAAGGGGGCATTTTAGATTTTGGATTTCCAAAGATAGTGAGCAAAACTTGGTGGTCCGTGACAATGGTGAAGCATTTTCCATAGAGAAACACGTGAAAATGTTCACACCCCCACACTGCAGCCAGACTCCTTTTGCTGCTTAGAATAGGCATGTTCAGTTTCAGACAAGCTTCCACTGGCATAGGCCACAATCTGTCTCTGAGCATGTGGATGACCATTGTGTTGAGCAAGATTGACCCCCCAGCCCCACCGGGCTTGCATCCACTGTGATTTCAGTATGTAGCTAGGGGTCAAAATAGGCCATTTCAGTTGCATTCTCAATTTCATGTTTCATTCTTTTGAAACTTTGGTCACATTCAGGAAACCATTGGAATGGAACATTTTGCTTTGTTAGATCTCTCAATGAGGCACTCACTGTGGCAAAGTCATGAATGAATCTGGAACAGTAACTGGCCATGCCTAAGAAGGATTGCAGCATGGTTACATCTTGTGGGGAACAAGTAGATGACAGTGCTTTCACCTTATCTCGGTCAGGAGCCATCTCCCATCAGAAAATGTGTGCCCAAAGACAGTGGTGTAGCAAGGGAGAGGCGGAGGGCGGTCCGCCCCAGGCGGCATGAGTTTTTGGGGCGGCGGCCTCCTCCTGCACTTATTTGCCATCTCGGGGTGGCAATAATTGCCCCACTCTACAAAGCGGCAGTCATAGGGCGACAATTGTCGGGCAAAACTCGCCAGCACCCCCTGCTCTTCAATGCTGCAGCAGGGCGGCAAAGACAGGGACCGCCACGGGCACCCAAAGGGCTAGCTATGCCACTGCCCAAAGAATTTAAGTTTGGTCTTGCAAAACTCATACTTTGCTTCATTCAGAATAAGGTCTGCATCAGCAAGTAACTGACACACTTGTGTAAGATCCTTGTCATACTCCTTCTGTGTTGTCCCCAATACCAGTATGTCATCACTTTAATTACAAGGATGTGTAACAGGTTGAATTATTTGGTGTTTAACATCCTGAAATGTTTTCACAGTCGAAGACACTCTAAGGTTCAGTCTTTTGTATCTGAACAAACCAACATGAGTCGAAAAAGTAGCAATGTACCTACAATTCACTACCAACTTGTGTTGATGGTATCCCTTGTTCAAGTTAAGGTGGGAGAAGATTTTGGCTCTGTTTAATTGCATGATCATGTCCGCTATGTGGGGGCCAGGATGTGTTTCAAATCAAATAAATACTTTATTTCAGCCACAGGCCATAAAAGTAGCATAAGGCAAAAAACAAAAAATACAGTGCACTATTTTGTGGGCAATACAGTGAGCATACATCGATTTGCATAAATACACCTCTGAGTCCGATTGCACAAAATTAGTACAAATACATTACCAGAGACAAAAACCTGGAATGGTCTGCCGTGTCTGAGGGTGAATTTCGTACATAAACATTTGACTAGAATTTGGATTAAATGTTATCACAAGACATATAACAATCGAACAAGGCTACATAGATTGGAACAGTTAAACTCGCACCTGCATCATATCGATTGTCCAGTTATAACTGCATTAATATAGCTTAGCTGGCGGTGAGTAGCAATAGCTCATCTCTCATAGCACAAGTACATATCCATACCCTATAAAGTCCCAAAAAAGCCAGATAAATAAAGTGCAAGTGCTAAAGTGCGGTAGGTAGAATCAGTTATTCCTAGGCAATCATATTTACAGATTGATTCAGCCTAGGACTCAAGTGATTGAAATAAACATTGTATTCGGCACATCAATGTAAAATTGCAACAATATAAGCAAAAAATGTATGCCTGTAAAACTTGAGTATGCTTCTCCAATTTGTAAATAAGCTAGAGTTAAAAAGAATAAAAATACTCATTCTGGCCCACAATATATCTAAAACCACTATTTAAGAGAAAAAGACTAAAATTTCAGCCCTGCTTTTAATACGTATGAAACTGACTGCAAGTAAGTATCTACTAAGGGCAAAAATTATGTAGGGTGATGTGTCACTTTTAAGTACTCTCAGGGCTTCTTCAAATTTCTATAGTCCAAGTTCTTACATAATGGACGGATCCACTTACTCCTTTGCCTATTGTACACTGTACAGAAAAATAAAGTATGTGCAATGTTTTCTGCCTGATCTAAAGTGCATAGAGTGCAAGTCTCAGTCTCGTTGGCCGCATTTATCTTCTATTTTGATATATAAGATCTGATTTGGAGAATTCCATAACAAAATTTCATATACAGTATCTTCTCCAAAAAAGGCTGGATTTCGTCAAGGAAGCCTTTGAATACAGTGACTGGTTTTATAATGAGAAATTGAGTTGTAAGTTGACCTAAATTTGGGTTGGAATGTTGGGAGTTTGCCTCATAGTCCCAGTACACTGATTTAAGATGTTTTTTTGAGCTAGTTTGTAGTGTTTGAGGCTTGTTCCAGTATGAAGGTAGAGCAAGTTTTATAAACCACGCTTTTACATATCACAACTATGGGACAGTTTGATTCCCATCTATTTCCAATATTTTCTTTAGACATCTCGATAATGGCCCAGCTCTTCTGTGGTCCATATTCTTACCCAATAGAGGATAGGTCTTAGCGGTGCGATATGCTCTATCTGTTTAATGTTCAGATCTAGGTACATTGGGATCAGTGGTGCTCCAGCTGGCAACCCTAGGATGCTTTTCATAAGTTTGTTTTCTGTTATAGTAAGGGATTTCACTTTGTCTATACCCCATAATTCAGCTACATATAATGCGGCAGCCTGAGCCTTGCACCTGTAGATTTCCAAGGCTAGTGTTACTGCCTTAGTAACAGATCGATTATACTTATTCAATATTGGTCTAGAATCTTGTAAGAGGTCCATCTTAGCCTGGTTTATCAGGGGTTCCCATGATAATCTGGAATTTAGAGTTACGCCCAGATATTTAAAATTATTGACATGCTCCAGTTTTTGTGCCTCCACTGTAACAATTTTCTTAAAAGACCTGTGTGATTTCACAGTCATGTATTTTGTGTACTTGTGGTGATTTCCAATCCCTTTTTCCTGCAATAAATGTGAAAACTATCAAGTACATTTCGAAGTCCTTTTGGTGTATGGGAAATCAGAGTAGTATCATTTGCAAAAAGTAAAGCAGGAACTGGATTTCCACTGATCCTAGGTGAATCGTGGACACATTGTTTCAGATGATCCACAAAATCGTTAATATAGAGTGAGAACAGGGTGGGTGCCATTACACAACCCTGTCTCACTCCTCTTCTTATAGGGATCTGTTCTGTAATATTGCCTTGTTGGCCCTAGCGCACCCTGGCAAAGTTATTCTGGTGTAACCTGGTTATCTGGATTAGAATTTCTTCTGGGACACCCTGGATCTTTAATGTTGGCCACAGTCATTCTCTTGGGACGTAGTCAAACGCCACCTTTAGGTTTATGAATGCTATGTAAATGTGTCCCTCCTTAAGTTTCATATACCTCCATAGCAAGCACATTAATGTAAACTCCTGGTCGATGGTACTAGTACGAGACCTGAATCCTGCCTGGAATGGTGAAAGTATGTTATGTTCATGGATCCAATCGTTCAATCTGTCCAGTATTTGGCAGGCATAGATGTTTTTGCATTGCATCTATAAGGCTTATTTGCCTATAATTACCAGGGTCACGCTTATTGCCTGTTTTTGTGGATTGGTTCTGTCTCAGCCCCATTCCACGATGGAGGGACGAGTGCCCCAGATGCAACTGCGTTGCATAGCATATTTACATAGGGGATCCATACTTCCTTTTCATGCTTCAACAGACCCCCTGAAACCTTGTCCAGCCTGGGTGCTTTTCCTGCTTTTATGGCCTCTATTGCTTGTTCTGTGTCTGCTAAACTAAAATAAAGCACCTGTCCATTATTTCTATGAATTGTGGAGTCCAGTAGTGGCTGTTCGTCTTGCTCCAGGAGAGTAGGGGCTTCCTAAAGATTAGTAAAGGGGCTGGTCCATGTGGCTGTGTCCACATAGTGCTCCGTGTGGGAGACAAGGTCTTTATTTTCATGAGCTACTATTTTCCAGAATAAAGCGGAATCCCTCGATTTAGCTGCTTCTAATAGGTCAGACCAGTTTAGATCCTCCCAGGTATTTTGTGCATTCAGTAATACTTTTTTATAATTAGCCCTTGCTTCTCTTTCCATGAAAGCCTTCCCACTCTTTAGACTGTAAAGGAGAAGATTATTGGCTTCTTTACATATATCCAAGTACCATGGATTAGATGGCTCAATTCTCCTCAGTCCTGGATGTATTTTTACAGCAAGGGCTTTCGTAAGAAATGGTCTTAGCGCTGTGATAAGAGTTTGGTGGGTAGTGATAACCGAGGCTGGTGTATGGCAATTTTTGAGGTGTTCCTCAAGTACCTCAGAAGAGATATTGTAAATATTAGTCATAGTATCTGTATCATTCACGACACAAGGCCATTTTAGTGATCTACAGTTATTCTCTATTATTGCTTGGTTGATCACGGAGTCAATACCGGCCACTTGTACACCGCTCTTGTTTCTTTTCCATTCCAGACACAGGGAGTAGTGATCACTGTCTACTCTTTCACTATCTATTTTAAAACTGTAAAAAACTTTCCATGTTGTTATACTGTGCAGAATATAAGCAATTCTTGAGCGGGCTGTTCTCCTTTTAAATGTATATAAAGGAGTTCTATCTGCATTACCATCCTTGATCCTGCTGTTACATGCTAGCAGCCCATGTTCTATTGTAAAGTAGGCCAATTGCATGGTTGCAGTTGTACATCGTACATGGCTATCTACCTCTAATAGAGGGATTTCCCTCGCTAGATCCTCTTTCTCAGTGATTGCATCCCGCCCCATAAGGTGTTCGTAGGTACAATTAAAATCTCCACCTAGGACTATTGTGGAACTGGGGTCCATGGTTTTTAGAATATTATCCAGGGATCTAACAATCTACGATTCAATATTAGCTTTCTTCGGTCTAATGTAAATATTGAAAAGATGTAATGGTTTTCCCTCGCTCTTCGGTATACTAATTCCAAGTATGTCCCGAGAGTCGATGTTGTGGGCATGTGTAGTTGTATCTGGGGTAATTTTTATCCACATGACCAGTCCTCCTGATGGTCTCCCATGCCGCAAGAGGATTGCATTTTTAAAAAAGGTTTTGTATCCTTGTTTTTAAATTGGTTCTAAGAACCATGTCTCTTGTAAAAGGCAGTAATCAAATTGTTCTATATATTTATACCAATCTGGCTCTAATAACCTGTTTTTTAATCCTGCTACATTCCATGAAATCCATGCTACATTACCACTGTTTGCAGTTCTATTAATGGTGGGAGTGCTAGGGATGTTCGCTATTCCCTCACTTTCTTCTCTTATATTTATAAAGGTATCTCTCTCTATAGCTTTGTTAATCTCTATTCATTTGCCCTCTAAACCTGTATCCCAGCCATGCTGTAGCCATGGCTTTAAGCTCGTCATTTCAGGAGTTCTAATTGAAATCAGTCAATCTACTTCATCAAGATTTTGGGTACTCTAAGTGTTGTCGGTGGATGGCCTAAGGAGCTTAAACCTTATAGCTGATTTAGAAGCATGTTCTATTCTTAGGTCCATAGCAATCAGTCCATCTACAATCTTTTTGTCCGTTACTATAAGAGGTAATGGTGTCATGGCTTTTCCCCTGGTCCTGTAACTGTTCTGCCCTCACTATATCTGATCTAATGACCGATAAGCACTGTCTGTCATTCCTGATCCAATGGGTTACTTTATTTTTGAGAGCCTCCTCATCTTCTCTACTTCGCTTATCTCGTTTTGGTACATTAGTTAAGTATATTCTATGTTCTCTAGGCATTTTTAGCAGACCCTCTCCCCTATATTCATCTCTTGTGTTACCATCTCTCCACCATCCAGCGGGTGGTTAGATGTAAGTGTATTCCTATTGTGCTGGTATTGTGGTATTAAGTAGTATGAAGAGCTAGGTGATGGCTTGGGGTATCTCCTTGAAGATATACAATTAGTTGCCATTGCTGATACCCTTGGTGAGCTGTTATCTTTTTCACTGATATGATTATTATCCCAAATTGGCAGTTTGGGAGTAATAGGGTTCGTCTGCTGAGTAGTCAGTAGTGGTTTCTTATGTGCTAATTCGGGCTTAGAAAAATAATATCTTGTTAATTTAATATTTTCACAATCATTCTTTTGATTAGCACTTCCAGTATTACTTATGTGTTCTATCAAAGTTTTTATTGTCGCTTTTAAGTCTTTCACTTTGTTTGTTAAAGCGTTTATTTTTGTTAACAGCATCCTTATGTCATCAGTGGTGCATCTACAATGGTTGGCCCTTAGCGGCTTTTATCAAATTCATTTTTATTGTGCCTTCATTTTGTGGGGTCGGTTCTTTACCTTTACTATTATAACTTTTTGAGTTATGTAATGGAGTTCCTATAGTTTATTCGTCTTTCAATAATGGTAGAAGCCTGTTTGTACAGTTTATTGACAAAGCCAGCCCTTCCTGTTCTCCCCCCTTGTCAGTATTTAGCTCAGTATTTACTGCCAGACTCACATGGGCCTGATCTTTCGCTACGATATTTGTATCGCTATGTCTTTTTGATCGGAGTAAAGGCCCACCTTCTCCTACTGTATTAATTGCTGGCAATTTATGCCTCAAATTCCCCTTGTGTTTTGTCTTTCTCTTCGATTTGTAATAGGAGGTTATCCTTTTACTTTGTGCATTGTCATGAGGGACTTAGTCACCCAACATAGATTCAACTTCCTCTATGAGGTCGTTTATCTCAGATATTGTGCAATTGTCCCCTGCATTCCTCATCATTTTTGGTGTTTTCCCCAGAGGGGCCTCAATAGCTTTCTCTTTACCCATTAGGTTAAAATGTGGTTTCTTGCACAGAAAGCACCACTTCTTTACTGTTTTACTCTTTAGTAATCACACCCTCTTTGATATGTTTCACAAGGAAGGGCAATGCGATACAATATGCAGAAGGAAGAAAAAATACGCACAACTGTCAAGCAATGTCGAGGAATGTCAAGCAAGAACTATTGTATCCTTTGGCATATACAGCAAATCTTTACTCCAAGAACAATGGAAACATTAAGGCATCAATTGTTTTTAAAAATTATTTTATTTATAAGGTTACATGACATACACAACCTCCTTGCAACAGGAAAAGAAATGAGAACATTCCCCCCCAAAAAAAGACATGGGCGGGACACATATTACAATTCCCATTCAGTACACATCTGAAGTCAATACATTAGTGCATACACTATGACAAGACCCAAGACTCCACTCATCGAGGTGTAGCACCGATGTCAGATAGGTCGCTGCGGGGACCTTCAAACACAGAGAAGGGGAGTCAAAGCAGGGATCCACAGTGTATTACCTCCCCACAGAGCGACGTAGCCAGTGCACGTGGTATAATCCTCTCATATACCCACACTACTGTCTTGGCTGGCCAGCTCCACTGCCTCCTTCTCTCTACTAAGTGTTGCTTGTACAGTCCCCAAAATCCCTTGGGGCGATTCTGCGGGGGCAGCAGCTCGTTATATATGTCAGACTACGTATTGCAATATAGCATATCCACTCTCCACTCACCTATCAATGGAATCGGCCCTTTAGTCCAGCGCAGGGCTACCCTGCGCTTCACCAGTAGCATACCCATCGCTACCAACTTCCAGTAGCTTCTGTCAATATCCCTATGGTACCCAAGTAGAGCCAGTAGCGGATTAGGCACTAAGACATGCCCCGCAACCTCGCTCATAACATTGAAGACTTCACTCCAGAATTTGGAAATATCAGGACACAACCAGGCAGTGTGTAAAAACCCAGCTTCCTGCTCCAGACAGCGATCGCACTGGGCAGAATCACGCAACCCATAGCGAAACATTCTAGCAGGGTGTAATAGGTTCTATTGATGTATTTAAAATGTATTAAGCAATGTCAGCCATTTAAGGATATGTATTTTGTAACTTCACAGCAGTATCTCCATCGCTTATCATCGAGCACTAAATCCAATTCTCTCAGCCAGTCCAAACAGGCCTTATTGCAAAGTGTTGTTTTGAGTTCTAGTGTCTGTGAATAAAGGATTGAGATTAACTTTGCGGGGGAGTCTGCAGGAATAATATACGTGAGTGCGGACATCGCAGGGGGTTCTAGCATATCATCCCCCAGAAGGTCTCCGCATGCATGCCTAGCCCTGGCGTATTGGAACTGATCTAACGGAGTGCATACTGGACCCTCCTTGGGCAGGTCTTCCCAGCCTCGTACAACGCCATCATGAAAGAAGTCTCCTGTTTTTGATATGCCCAACACTTTGAGCGAGCGATAAATGGCTTTTTCTGTCCCCGTCTGGAACCAGGAGCACCACTCCAAGGGGATCAGCGGCGAGTACAAGAGAGCGCCCGCTTGGTATTCTAATAACCGATGCCAGGCGTGTGTAGTGGAGTTTATAGAATCCAAAACTCCATACAGTCTGACCGGAGGTTTAAAGAGGGTCTGTGCCAGAGTGCCCAGGGCAGTAGCATTCCTTTCTAAATATAAATGTGGAAGTTCCTGAGGGCCATGAATCCAACTATATGAGTGGGATGCTTGCTCCACTCTGTAGTAGAGTTCTAAGTCTGGAGCTCCAAGGCGACCCGCAGAGTAAGGTAGAGTCAACCTGTCCCACTTAACCCTTGGCTGCTTACTAGCCCTTGCTAGTTTTATCATAAGAGAGCATAGTGTAGCAAATATATGGCGAGGCAACGGTATAGGAATATTTAGGAACAAAAATAAAAATCTAGACAGGACCACCATCTTCATAATAGAGATGCGGCCCAACAAGGAGAGAGGTAATCTGACCCATCTGGTGATATCGTCCTCCAGTTTGGAGATTTCCTTCCCATAATTTTCAGAGAGAACTACATCAGGGTCAGTGTGAATTTGTATTCCTAAATATCGAATGGCATCAGTAGACCATTGCATAGGAAAATCAATACTCGTAGGAGTGGTGGCAGGAGTCAGAGGGAAAATTACCGATTTTGACCAGTTCATTTTGAGGCCGGATAAACGCCCAAACTGTACGACCTCCGATAGGATAGGATTGAGATTATTCCCCGGCTTCCAAACATATAGCAGTGTATCATCTGCATATGCCGACAGTACCAAACTGTACTTCGGGAAACGCAGTCCCCTATGACTGCAGTACTCCCGAAGAGTGGACACCAAGGGTTCAGCTACAAGGGCGTAGAGAAGTGGGGACAATGGGCAACCCTGCCGGGTGCCCCTCGTGATAACGATTGGGGCCGAAACCATATTGCCCAGACATATCCTAGCAGTAGGCAGGGTATACAACATGGTAACTAACTTTAAAAAGATCTCGCCAACTCGAATTCACCTTCAGACCCCCTTCATGAACGCCCACTTCACTGAGTCAAATGCTTTTTCGGCGTCCAAAAAGACAGCCGCAGCATCGAAATCCGAATTGAGTTGCTGGATGGTACCAAAGAGTGTTCTGAGTTTGAGAGACAAGTTGCGACCGGAGACAAATCCAGCCTGCTCTGGGCGGACCACTAGTGGGATCAGAGGGGTTAGCCGTCTCGCTAAAATTTTGGCGAATATCTTGGTGTCAACGTTTAAGAGAGAAAGGGGTATATATGATGAACAGTCAGCTGAAGATTTCCCCGGTTTCAACAGCATTATAATCGGGGCTTCACGCATGAAGGGTGGCATAACCTCTGAATTGGCCATGTCTTCATACAGGGATTTCAAATGGGGAACCAATTTATCCTGGTAGGTCTTGTAGACATTGACTGTGAGTCCATCTATGCCCTGAGTGCTATTCGCCCGCATAGTTTTTAGTGCAGCCTTGATTTCACCAGGGGTAAGAGGGGCAATGAGGTGCACTCTATGTGCATTTGTGAGCCAGGTAATTTGTATGTGTTCGAGATAATCTCGTATGGCATTTTTGTCAGGGGGCACCTGCGTTGTATATAGTTCAGCGTAGTATCTGCTGAACCTCTCTGCGATGTCTGCGTGCTCTCGTAATGGGAGTCCCTGTTCATCATGAATCTCTATTATCGTGTCTGCGTCTCTCTTGGGTTGCAGCGGCATCGCCAACGAGGCCATGGGCCGCTCCCCCTCCCCATACACTCTGGCTGTGGCATATATGCCAAGATGCTTTACTTCACTATCAGCCGCCTCCTGAAATTCCTCCAGAGCTGCCTTTATATCACCCAGTAGCTTTTTTTCTTTTGTTTCCTGAAAAGTGTGTTCTAAGGTTGTGATGTCTCGTTCCAATTTTGCTAATCTGTCCCTTAGGGCCCTGAGCACTCCAGAATGCTTAGAAATAGCACTTTAAAAGCCTCACAAACAGTGGTCAAACTATCAAACAAGCCTATATTCTTTTCAAAGAATACATCTATCGCTGTCGCCATTTCTGCGGGAAACACTGGGTCCAGCAGCGAGTAAGGGGGAAATCTCCAGGGCAATGTAGCATGCAATCAATGACATTCAAGTGCAGACTCCTAGCAATCAGCCAGTAGTCGATGCAAGTGTGAGTGTCATGGGGAGCGGAATAATGGGTGTAACCACCGGAGTCAGGTAAACACTGCCTCCAAACGTCCAGCAAGCTTAACTCTTCCATCAGGCCAAGTATAGCATTAGAAGCAGCTGAAGGACGCCTTGGAGGGCCCTTGGAGCGGTCTTTGTCGGGGTCTAAGATACAGTCAAAGTCGCCACCCACTAGTAGAGTTGCATTTGCATCCTGCATGAGTCAGACGCCTAATAAGCGATAAAACTGTGGATCGTCATAGTTAGGGCTGTACACATTAACCAATTTTAGAATCAGTCCCTCTTTATGGCATTGCTCTATGATGTATCTCCCGTTGGGATCCACATCAGACTCCAGGAGAGTGATCCCTGACTTAGGGTTGCTCCACATTAAAAACTCCCTAGCATGAGTGGTAAGCCCTACAGCGCAGATCTTGCCTAGGAAGTACTTGGGAGTAAGCCTGCCGCTGTTAATCAGCAAGTGTGTCTCCTGAAGCAAGGCAACATCCACACAATGTCTCTTAAGATACGCTACAACTTTCTGGATTTTTCTGTAGTCATTTAACCCTCTGACATTCCATGTGACAAATCGCACCTTACTATCCCCATTAGGTATCGACATCAGGCCTGTCATATTGATCATGACCAATATTTAAGGTAGAGTACATGCATATTGAAAAAGGTTCAACAATCAGCATAGGTTTACTGTCAATGTATGCACCCGCCTTACAACTCCAACAAACCCACCCCCCTCCCATGCTATGCCCACCCCAACTATGCATAGATGATTGAGTCCCCCTCCCCCTTCATAATACACTCTAACTGCAAACACCGGAGATCGCTCTCGTTACGAAAAAGGGAATCAAAACAAAAACTCTTAGCAAACCCCTTGTGGTACACACTGTGGGGCAAATGCCGCCTAAAAGGTGATTCACCCAGTTCCGGCATTATGGATATTATGAACAGCCACATACTCCCATCATGACTAAGGAGCCTTGTTAAATGTGCTGCCTCACCCTCCCGCCCCACCCTCATTAGGACCCATCAATAATGTAGACATCATATAGCCTATAGCTGTACCGGGACTGGGGGGATCGATTACCTGTATGATTTACATGTACATTGGTTATCCCAGCATATAAAGACCACGATACTGAAGAGTGCAGTGTAATTTCGGCAATCTAACAACAGTCTCGGCAGTCCCAACTATGCAAGTGAGTTCCAGGACCACAGTTGTGACACCAGCCCAGCAGGCACCCCCCAGGAACACCCCAGGAACATAACAAGAAGTAATTCGTCTTGCGTCACAGTGTCTTTCTCACCTCCCACATGTGGGCCCATAGTGCCCATCCTAGATTTTGCACCATCTCTGAGTTTAAGGAACTGCATCGCCTGCGCGGGTCTGTGACTATATGAGTTTTCCCATTTGCTAGGACTCTCAGCTTCACAGGGTACATCATATTGTACTCTAACTGCAGATTGCGGAGCAGGGACTTGTTACCATACACTATGGGGCCGATTCCGATCTCGGTCGGAGGCGCACCCAATACTATTCGGTCGGGAAAAAAGCCATGCGAAAGCCAGTTTCCCGACCGATCCGTACAGCACACCGAACGCAGCAAGTACGATGCGCACAACAGCAAAAATTCCAGCCGAGCCATACTCACCCAAACCAGGTCCTGTTCTCCGACCGAGGCGAATCCGGAAACGCCGAATCGAGTCGCACGGAAGGGAAAATGCAGCCCCGTCCGGCCGAACAAGTACGATGCGCTTTCCGTACGCGCCGAACCCGTCGCTACGCACGGCACGTCAAAGCATCCGGGAGAGGCGCACATAAGCTCCGAATCGCGCCACAACACGATCCACGGCTACGAGACGAACGCGGCACCGACGAGGACGACGCGAAGCGACGAGGACGAAGCGAAGCGACGAGGACGAAGCCAAGCGACGAGGACGACGCGAAGCAACGAGAAGGACGAACGACACGAACCAACCATGAATCCCTTCGTCCCGATCATACCAATATTCTACATCTACTACCGGAACAGGCACGGACGCGTACGGCGCAGAAGGTAAGTCAGACACCAACCACAAAACACATACAACACGTACACGACACATCACACACATACACTGGGAATCTGAATATACTTACACCAGCAACAGCCGCACCATAGGGGCGGGATGCCCATCACCAATGCCACATATGCACACAGGGGCCTGAATGCGCGCCACCACCCCAACCCAGGGGGGCTGGATGCCTACCACTACTACCACCCTTAGCCAGGGGGGCAGGATGCCCACCACTACTACCACCCTTAGCCAGGGGGCAGGAAGCCTACCACTACTACCACCCTCACCCACGGGGGCAGGATGCCTACCACTACTACCACCCTTAGCCAGGGGGCAGGAAGCCTACCACTACTACCACCCTTAGCCAGGGGGCAGGATGCCTACCACTACTACCACCCTTAGCCAGGGGGCAGGATGCCTACCACTACTACCACCCTTAGCCAGGGGGGCAGGATGCCTACCACTACTACCACCCTTAGCCAGGGGGCAGGATGCCCACCACTACTACCACCCTTAGCCAGGGGGCAGGAAGCCTACCACTACTACCACCCTCACCCACGGGGGCAGGATGCCTACCACTACTACCACCCTTAGCCAGGGGGGCAGGATGCCTACCACTACTACCACCCTTAGCCAGGGGGGCAGGATGCCTACCACTACTACCACCCTTAGCCAGGGTGGCAGGATGCCTACCACTACTACCACCCTTAGCCAGGGGGGCAGGATGCCCACCACTACTACCACCCCTCACCCAGGGGGGGCAGGATGCCCACCACTACTACCACCCTTAGCCAGGGGGGGGCAGGATGCCCACCACTACTACCACCCTTAGCCAGGGTGGCAGGATGCCTACCACTACTACCACCCTTAGCCAGGGGGGCAGGATGCCCACCACTACTACCACCCTTAGCCAGGGGGGCAGGATGCCCACCACTACTACCACCCTCACCCAGGGGGGGCAGGATGCCCACCACTACTACCACCCTCAGCCAGGGGGGCAGGATGCCCACCACTACTACCACCCTCACCCAGGGGGCAGGATGCCCACCACTACTACCACCCTCACCCAGGGGGGCAGGATGCCCACCACTACTACCACCCTCAGCCAGGGGGCAGGATGCCTACCACTACTACCACCCTTAGCCAGGGTGGCAGGATGCCTACCACTACTACCACCCTTAGCCAGGGTGGCAGGATGCCTACCACTACTACCACCCTTAGCCAGGGGGCAGGATGCCTACCACTACTACCACCCTTAGCCAGGGGGCAGGATGCCCACCACTACTACCACCCTCACCCAGGGGGGCAGGATGCCCACCACTACTACCACCCTTAGCCAGGGGGGCAGGATGCCCACCACTACTACCACCCTCACCCAGGGGGCAGGATGCCCACCACTACTACCACCCTTAGCCAGGGGGCAGGATGCCCACCACTACTACCACCCTTAGCCAGGGTGGCAGGATGCCTACCACTACTACCACCCTTAGCCAGGGGGGCAGGATGCCTACCACTACTACCACCCTTAGCCAGGGGGCAGGATGCCCACCACTACTACCACCCTCACCCAGGGGGGCAGGATGCCCACCACTACTACCACCCTTAGCCAGGGGGCAGGATGCCCACCACTACTACCACCCTCACCCAGGGGGGCAGGATGCCCACCACTACTACCACCCTCACCCAGGGGGCAGGATGCCTACCACTACTACCACCCTTAGCCAGGGGGCAGGATGCCCACCACTACTACCACCCTTAGCCAGGGGGCTGGATGCCTACCACTACTACCACCCCCACTCATAGGATGGACAATGCATGACACAACAAGCACACCACAACCTAGGGAATGCAAGATTAAGACATCCAGCAATACGTAACTGAACGAAGTACAAGAGAAG